>JANHFO010000872.1:220793-234833 GCA_032468095.1 Pareas carinatus
TCGGGCGTGGGCCCGTCCCCACATACCAGACCGTTGGAGCCTCCTCTCTCCTGGCCCCGACATTATGGAGGCTGCTTCCCGGCGGCCATTTTCCCCGGGATTTGATTGACTTAAAATTGCCAGCCAAGCAGTAGAGAAAAAAGCTGCTCCTTCTAACATCACTTGTGCACTTTCTACATGAGGTCTCAGCTTCCCTTGCAGATTTCTTTCCTCACATACAAAGAGCTATTTCTAATGGTCCTCTTCCAGAAGCAGAGACATCAGGAGCTCCTGAGATATGGCAACCAAAGGTTTATAAAGATGATTCACAGAGGGAGAGGTGTACGTTCCCTCTATCACCTACCAGTGACAAAAGTAGAAGAAACATACAAGAATTTTAGTGTATCACAAAATAGATACATCATACATAAAAAGAAAAGATTTCCAATATCACCACCCCTAAGCCATCTGTGCCATATCTCTCTGCTGTGACCTTGCCCACTTTCCTTCTTGCAGCTCCCAATATTAAGCATAGCCCTTGGCTACTAAAAAGTTGCCCATCTCTATTCTGGTAGGTGGCTCAAGCAGGATTAGGCAGCATTAGCATATTTTCAAATAGTTTTAGGCTTTTCCCACCATGGCCCAAAGCTTGTTAAGACATGATGGAAAATTTAAATGGTAGGGTCAGGACACAGAATGGAAGAGCTACAGATTTTGCTTTTAATTTTACTTTTTATATATTTATTTTGCAGTATGGTTGGCCACTCAGTCAACCAGATGTTTATGCTGGATTTGGCATTTTTATCCATCTATCAAGTTCTTCCCAAGGACCTGGGATAGGCAGATGTTGTTGTTTGATGGTGTTAAAGGTGTAAGTTGTTCCAAATAAAGCTGCCTTCTGTAATTGACTGATGGTGACTTTGTCAATGCCAATGGAGTTCAAGTGGAGCTCTGGGCACTTTTTTTCCAGTGTAGTTGTAACTTTGAATGTTTGTTAAACAAATAGTTGTAAGTCGAGGACTACTGGTACATGCATACAAATGTGTGTGTGCATGCATTTCTTTCAACTCCTGGTGGTGAACATAGCTAATGCTCTTGACTCCTATTTTCTACACAACAACAACCCTGTGAAGTGGATTGGACTGGGAGAGAGTAACTAGTCCAAAGTCACCCAGTCAACTTTCATGTCTAAGGGAGCGCTAGGACTCACTCTCTTGATTTCTAATTTAGCTGTTACTACACCAATCTGACTACAATAAAATAGTGACTCATAGCAGCATTGGAAGTGGGGCAGTAACCTCAGACAGGGCCCATGAGGAGGGGATGTTGGTCTTGGTAAAGGATGATGGCATACAGACTCCAAATCAATCTTCCCCCAGAGAGCACTGGCAGCTTTGATGTAATGTAACTCGTAGCCCATGACATGATATAGTCACTAGATTGGGATGCGCAGTCTGAGTATTACATATGTTTCTTTATTAGTATTTTTAAGAAACAGAAAATTGCTTTGGAAAATACAAATTTTATCCGAATGCATTTTCCATGCTACAAATTATTTGAAAAAACAATGCAAAAAAGCCTTCTCCCAATTTTGTTTTATGTGGTATCTCCCCCTGTTTACAGAATATTGCAGAATAAAGGAGAGATTGAAAAATCTCTTGACCCGTTACCAGCTCTTGAGATTCCACACTCCTCCTTTCCCCTCTAATCTTCAAAGCAACATTGACAACTGTAAAGTCACCTAGTAGATGGCTCTCAGCAAAGTCAACAGACAAACAAAAATCTCACAAAAGAAGCAGACAAAAACAATAACAGAGCAATATGAATGATAAAAATAGAACCATGAAAATGCAAATAGCAAAACTTCTGTTGCGATTTCTGCCTTCTGGAATCATCTCTCCTTATGCCCTCAATCTTCTTCAGGAAATTGTTGAAGAAATTGTTCTTCCAGGCCTTGGAGGCAGATGAGTCATGGGGACCATTTCTGGCTTTGCTTTCCTCTCTTTTTGTACTTTTCTCTCTGGTCAGTTGCATTTTTCTTCAAATTAGTATTTCACTGCAAGGCACAAAGAGTAGTTCAGGAGTTGGGTGACCTTGAGTGTATGATTTATTGGATTTGGGCAGCATTTAATGAAACAAATAAAACAACAATCTGATTGCCTAGATCTCATTCCTCCTACCTATTCTTGTCATCCATAATGTGTACAACTGTACAGATAAAATACTACATTTTGCAGGATTCAGCAATCTGCCTTGTCTTTTCTTTGGGATAATATTTCATTGTACAGGTACAACAGTTTATTTAGTGACCGTTCAAAGTGTGCTAAAAAAAGTGACTTATGATCATTTTTCACATGACCGTTGCAGATCCTCATGGTTACGAGGTCAAAATTCAGATGCTGACTCGTATTTATAACAGTTGGAATGTCATGGGATCATCTTTGGCGACCTTCTGACAAGCAAAGCCGATGGGGAAGACAGATTCGCTTAACAAATGAGTTACTAATTTAACAGCAGCAGCGATTCACTTAACAACCATAGCAAGAAAGGTCACAAAATGAGGCCAAATTCATTTAACATGCGAGAAGTCTGCATATCAAAATATATTTGATTCTTTATACCATTTCCATCTTTCCTTAAAATACTAAGTCACAATGGTCTGAGAATCAGTGTCTCCACTAGATAATTGACAGTCAAGCTGAAACTATATTAATCAAGTAAAAATAGCAAATGGGAAAATCCTTTACTCAAGCTTCCTCAAAGTTCCAAATAAGTTACCCAGACCTAATCCACATATCAACAGATCAGGTCTGCAAATGCAAATAGAGTTAATTAAATTACGTCTCTCAATAGAACTGCATGTTCACAAGATATACTTACACACGCGGCCCTCAAGTGTCACCCTAGAATCAGCACGTAGATACTTCCACACCCCAGACAAGCTCCCCCTATATACGTCTGCCACTGTACCCCATTTCTCTGTAGCTGACTCCAGAATGCAAACTGTTTGCTTTTAGGAATAAATCTTTCCTCTTTCCTTGCAGCTGTCTGGATCTCATCTTTATTTATTCTTGCACAACGCCGACTTGAGTTGGAACCCCAAATTATTCTTTCAACAAACAACTGTCTCACTTAGTCACAGAAATTTTGGATTTAATTGTGGTCCTAAGTCAAGGACTATCTGTACTCAAAAGATCTAGATGAAATGCAAACGCATTCTATAGGGCAATGCTTATAGGCTTATAGACTGGCTATACTTTACAAATTTTAATCAATTATCTTAAGAGGGAAGATTTTTCAAGGGTTGGGAAAGAAATTATCACCATGCTACTTGGAACTGTGCCAGCCACTATTTTCTCTCTTTTTAGCCAGAAAACATTGTGAAATCTACCAAACTGAGATCTGTCAACAAGAAATTCTATTATGTAATTCTAATCAACAGCTAAGGCAACCACACCTTGTAAATGTCTGTTTTTTATAGGTATATTTCTCTGAATGTTTCCTGGTTGATAGATGCTTTTTTTTCTTTTTAACTTTCTGTAGATAGCTCACTGTGTAAGAAGAAATCCTTCAAGATATAAAGGAATGCTACTTGCTTAAGTACATGGAAGTGCTTCTCTAGGATAATTTTATAAGCAAAATTAACAGATAGTCTGGAAAATATTATATGGAACAAAGTAGTTAAAGTCTCAGGTGGTCTCAGGCTTCTATAGAAAGACAATTAGGAATTGTATCTGGATAATTTACAAATAATATTACTGTTAGAAGTAAAATCCCGTCCAGTTTAAAGCTGAGAAATAGATGCTGAAGAAATGAATTGGAAGCATCTGCATGAATGGAGTATTTAGTAGTCAGAGACAAACAAAAGCATGTCTCTGAGGTAGTTGACAAAATGGGGTTGGGAGTAGGTGGGTTTTTATACATTCTTTGGAGCTTTGTGAAAGGAGGTGCCTGCTCTTGTGTAAGAATATGGTTTTTAAAAATATTTTAACGTCTGTTGCTAAAATCCTATGTGGTCATGTAGGGATCATGGCTGGCTTTTGCATGCAGTCTAAGTTTCACCTTCAAAAATGCTAACCTTAATTTTGACTGATCTGTGAGTTCAGCGGCAACCTGGCTCTGAATAGGCTCTGAACATGAGCATTGCTTTTATGCTTGGCTTGAGATCCTTCCTATGGCACCTTTCTGGAAAATAGCAGGTGAGTAAGGAAGTTTTTGGCGTCATCTAGCAGGATTCTTTTTATGCTTTTCTGATTAAAAAAAATAGAAAAAATAGTAACGATAGAAATACAGTTTCTTCTACTAACATTGACATAATTGTCAGGCTCAGAACTGTGTTTCCACATTAGAATTGTATTCATTCAATAAAGTCAAAAGATAAAATCCTTCTATAAGAGGACAGGGAGAGAGTCAAAGGTTTATTATTTCTTAAGATACAAAACTTCCCTTTACATAGAAAGCTGTCAGCAAGAAGTATTGTAGCATTAACTTTCTCCACGCACAACAGGTACTCCTCACTTAATGACTGCACTGTTTAATAAGAGCACTGAAAAAGTAGCTTTTTCAGTGCTCACATTTTTAACAATTGCAGGTTCTCACATTTTTAACAATTGCAGTCTCTGTGCTCACAAGGTCACATTTGCATGTTTTACAGCTGGCTTCTGATAAACAGAGTCAATGCAGAAGTTGGCAGTAAAATTGCAAGTTGTGGTCACTTGATGTCTTGCTTAACAACTAAAGCAGAAATGAGGTTGTAAGTTTGTCACGGTCATTGTGATGTTTTTCTTAGTGACCCCATTACTTAGGAATAAATTTGCCAGTCCCAATTGCAATCATTAAGCGAGGACTGCCTGTACTGCTTCTATGAGTGAGTGTATAAATGAGGGAAAATGTCAAACTGGCCCCAGGAAAGAATGGCCATTACTTCATATTGATTAGAGAAGGTACTTTTGTTGAGTGTTGAGTGCAGTGAAGGAAAGCAAGCTCTGGCAAAACCCCACGCAAAGAAACAGGTTGAATGTAATCCCCTCCACCCTCCGGTCTACCCCTGGCCAATCAGGACACCATCCGATGTTTTGGGAACCAGGACTGACAGTTATAGAAGAAACGAAAGTTCTAGCGGTTGTCCTTGAGTGCAGAAGGTAACACGTCTTCATTCCAAGCACCAGTCTGCATTCCAGCCGAGGCCCATCTCTTCCCCCCTGGCACCAATAGCTCCTGTCCTAATTGAATTAACACTACAAAGTTCAGTCACCATTCTAGGACCCTCCCATCCCAAATACCACCCACCCCATCAGGAGACTGATGCTGACAGAAACCTTTATAATGAAACGGTCCACCTCAGAATCACTTTATCTTTTTGAACTCTAGTATCCCTTGGACTCAGAGCAGGGTTTCTCAACCGTGACAACTTTAAGGCAGGTGGGCTTCAACTCCCAGAATTCCCCAGCCATGACAGCTAGCTGAGGAAATCCGGGAGTTGAAGTCCACCCGCCTTAAAGTTGTCACGGTTGGGAAATCCTGACTTAGAGTTACCAGATATCAGAACAGGTAAAGAAAAGAGGACAAATGGTGGGAACTGGAAAAAGGGGAATTTTGCGAACTGAAGTCCACCTGTCTTAAAGTTGCTAAGGAAGTTAAACATCTACAACAACAAAAATCCCCGGAAAACCTGCAAAAATCAAAGACGAATCTACTGACGTCTATATAAATATAAAATTACTTTTTCCACGATCAGAAAGACTGGTTTTTCAATTGCAGGAATGTGCTAGAGCCAGTTAGGAGGCAAAAGTTTTCAGCGTGTAACTGAGTAAGGCTTTGTCAGGAGGGCTCTAATCAACTAATTAAGATCACAGAGTGGGGCTCGTTAACTTGTGGTTAGCACATTAGGAAAGCACTGCACCATGGAGAAAAGCTGCATAGTAAGAGGTTCTTGAAAAGACTGACAATATTTGATTTTAAGACTGTGCCTGCTACACAGAGGACAAAAAGGAGGACATGTCCTCCTTTTGCCAGATGTCTGGTAAATTTATAATGTATAATTACTTTGTTACGTTCCCAAATACAGACTGAAAGTGCCACAGCAAAGCAAAAAGGAGATAGTATGGTTTTTAAAAATGCCTTAGCCAAGGCAGTTTAATCTCCACATATCAGCATGTCAGGTGCCCTCAAACTGTCAACCAATTAGCTTGCCCAGCAATGCCTGCAGCATCTTTTTCTTGATGCTTGCAAGATTCCCTATCCTGCTAGGCATTATTTTTTAAGGTTCCTTAATTACCAAATAAATGACTAAATAAGAAGCAGTCCTTCGGCAAAGCCAAGCTTATAGTATCACCCTGATTTATGGCAATGTCTCTGCCCAGGCATACTTTGAAAAGAAGCATGGCAAGTCTTTCTTTAGAAATGTAGTATGTCAACGTATATTCCCCCTCCCAGAGGATGAGGGACGGTTTATTTAATAAATCATTGAACAACCACTTGGAAAACTGGAAGGAGTAGCTGGGAGTAACTTCATTAGTTTCCTTTCTCATGAATAAATTTAAAAAGTGGAAACATTCTTTCCATGTAAATAGTTTTTTATTTTTTACATTAACACGTCAACACTTCCATAACAATCCAAAAAAATCTTACAAAGGAAAGAAAAAAGTTAATTTTCCAAATTTTACAGTCAATATACCATATTTTTCGCACTATAAGGCGCATCGGACCATAAGACGCAGGGCTTTGTAAGGAGGGCTCTAATCAACTTCCGCGGGGTGCTTCAAAGTCCGAAGATCAGCCTGCAAGCTGAACTGGAGTGTTCCTGGCACTCCACGGATGCACGGAAATCGCTCCGCGGAATGTTGCAGTTCGGCCTCCAGGCTGATCCTTTTGCCTTGGAGCGTCCCGCGGAGCGATTTCCGCGCATCCACAGGGTGCTGGGAAGCCTCCAATTTGGCTTGCAGGCTGATCTCCGAACTTTGAAGCACCCAACGGAGCGATCTCTGCACACCCGCGGGGTGCTCCGAAGTTCCCAGCACCTCCGAGTGGGTGGAGATCGCTCCGTGGGGTGCCGGGAAGCCTCCAGTTCGACTTGCAGGCTGATCTTCGGACTCTGAAGCACCCTGCGAAGCGATCTCCCACGCTTTTTGGGAGTATTCACTCCATAAGACGCATACACTCTCCCCCCTTTTTTTGGGGAAAAGTGCATCTTACGATGCAAAAAGTATGGTATTTTAAACATTTTGTATTGCGGTTTGACGTAACTGCATTTTATTGTTCTAAAATGATGCCTAATAAATGTCCTTAAGTTTTTGCCTTGAAAGGTTGCATGAAAATATTTTAAATAAATAATATTAGACCCCAATTATTATCAACTGTAAATTGAACTGCAACTGTAATTCCAATGCTGATGCTATATCTTATAAAAACAATTGCTGATAACTGTTTTGTAGCAATTTTAAAAAAGTTTTTTATAGTTATATTTTTATAGTATTGTGAACTTCCCAGAGTTGCTTTGGCTAGTGAGTTGAATGGCAACTCCATCTAATAAATAAAAATAAAGAGCAAAAGAATCATTTAAAAGGAAGAGAAAAGAAGAACTAATATATTATAATTCAAATAATAATTGGCACAGTCTCTCAAGACAATGACCTTTTCCCTTTTCTCAATCCTTCTCCCAAAGGAACTTATTTGAAAGGGGGGAAAAAACAATTGATGTGTTATATTTCTGAATAAATTCATCCAAAAACATTGAGTTGTTGATGCCATTGGAGGTCAAGATGACTTCTTGCCTATAAAAATCTGTTATTTTACTGATGTAATATTTAGATGAACTAGCTGTTCTTTCCTCTTTTTTCTGCTCAATGTTTGTTTTGTTTGTAGCTTCTGTAAACACGAATTCTTTTTAGAAGAAACTTCAAAATAAAAACTTCTGAAATAAACCTTGAAGGAAATACTGAAGCCATACAAAACAGTGGGAGATTGGTTCAATCATGTTTTTTTTTAAATGAAACCAGCCTTAAATATATTGAGGGAGCTGGAAGGCCTGATGAACTAATGAAAATCCAAGGCTTCAAATCCAATATGTAGCTATATATAATGTTTGAGACAAAAGTATATCTAAGGAAAATGATAATGTGAATATAAAATATGATTTAAATGCACCATTTCTCTTTATTTTTATTTCAATTTTCCTCGGCTTTCAGTACCCTGTAGGAAAGTTAAAAAAAATTAAAATTGTGTTCTATATTCCTTAATTCTCCCCCCCCCCCTCTTTATGGTGTCCCATCGCTTTTTTCCTCTTGAGAATTTTGTTTCAAAAATTTCTTTTTCCAACCAGAGTATCTTTCTTTTCAAGTTCGTCAGGAGAAGAAACAAAAAATAGACTCACCCAGAGCTCAACATACTGTTGATAATCAGCTGTTCAGCAGCTTTGCTGCAACATTGTTTTTTTTCTGGTTGTCAGTGACTTGGGCTGTCTGCGCACAGGCAGCCTTTCTCCTGTTTGTTCGAAGAGATTTCTCAGTTCGTCTGGACCGACCACCATCTGGTCCAGACTTCCAAGGTTTCCCTTCCTCCTTGTCGCCTCTACATGGCCACTTTCTGACCCCTTGAGGTCCCCGAACGGAGCAAAATCAGGCTAAAAAACTGGAGCTCCGGTCTCTTTCACCCATACCGTCATGACACCAAAACAGAAGTCCTTGCTTATCTTTTCATGGATGAGAGACAGGGACGGGGGCTTTGGATCTTTGGGACTGTGATCCAAATACTGTGAATATTTGGGGCGATTGGGACTTGCTGAAGACATTGTGTGATGGTGTATGGGAGTGAGAGCTTCTTGATTAGCTGGAGGCACCGGATGTTCTGCAGGTGGTCCTTGATTGATTGGTTGTGTGAATAAAGTGAGGACTGTGGGCCTGTACCTATCTGGGCAGGTAGAGGAGAAGTTTCTGAAGGGATGAGAGCAGGCTATAGCATCTCAACAAGGATGGTAGATAGAATTATGAAGATGGAGGTGAAGCGGGTAACTCTCAAAGTATATTGTTCCAGTCTCCCAATCTCACTCTGAGAAATCGACAAACATTCAAGGCCTTGAACTGTCAGGTGCTGCTTTGGAAATCAGGTCGGTTTCTATAAGCTTTACGTATAATGCAACGTCACCTCCTTTTTTATGGTATCTGGATATTTTTTTAAAACAGTTTGTCTGCTTCTATCTGTACATTCCAGTTGTGGGTTTCATTCCTCTACGTTTCAGTAATTGCAACTATGTCTTATCTACCCTCATGTACTAATAATTCAAGTTCACCCTGTTTGTTTCCCTGTTTGTATATAGGCATTTGAAATCTTTGCGTCTGGCTCTAGATGTGCTTCTTATATCTTCTATTTAGTGTTTGACTTTATCTTCCTTCCCGTCACTCCTTGCGTTCTTATTTGATTTATTTTCTAGTGGTTTTTGCTTGGAATTAGCTCCTGGAGACGTTGACCACTCTCCTCCCTTGATTTTAGTTTAAAGGCCTCCTGATAAGTTGAGTCAGTCGTTTTACGAAAGCGTCCTTCACAGTTTTTGTGAGTTGCAGCCCATCCTTTGCCCAAAGTCCATCATGGAGGCAGTATAGATTATGCTGTTTTCATCCATAACTTTACTCTGAGCCTGCATGCATTTCTGAAATCCTGGAAGGGCTCTAGAGATCCTTTTCTATAACATTTTTGCACCATAACCCGTGGAATGCCTCTTTATTTTTTTGTTCCTGAATGATTAACCTGATATAGTTTCTGTTTTCCAAAAGGTCTATTTGATTCCAGAAGAACAAAGGTGAGTGGTGTACAGTGCTTGCTTGATCTTCTTTTCAGACAAAGAAACTATATTATTAACCTGTAATGTACAATACCTTTTTTTCAGCAATAATTGTTCCACGTTTGATTGATTGATATTTCATAAAGAGATTCTAGGTGGCCTACTCAAGAATTAAATCAAACTATAAAAACTAAAAATTAAGGTAATGTATCAGTAAGGTGATGTTGCTTAGATTTCAATGCACAGTTAAAATGACTGGCAACACCCATCATTATTAGGCTTCAATTCAGTTATTTGAAAGATTATTACTTATACCTTAAAGTGCCAACTTGCTTACAAAGGAACACCTTTCCTAAATTTCAACAAGTTTGCAATGCTTTTCTGAATGACTTTTGATCCAAGACTCATTTTCTCAATATATTATCTAAATGCATGGCAAGAGAACTAAAATATCATGAAAATATATCATGTCTCACCATCATACTAGCCACTGTTGAAGCAACCTACTTGATGCTACATTTTTACATTTACCTTCTTCTCTGCTTACATTTGATCCACTGAGCTGTTCTTTGTAAAACAGGTTTAAAGCTTCAAAAAGTGATGGAAGGGACAGGAAAACCATAAAATTTAATGTAGCATTAATTTTCCTAAAACATTAAAAGCAAGCATCTTTGGCATATATTTTATAATTCACCTAAACAATCTAAGAAAGCTTTGCCATGAAATCGAAAGACCATATCATTTGGAATAGATGCCTATTTCAATAAACCTGTACAAAGCGTATGGGATTTTTTTTTAATAGCTCCATAAATAGCGCAGTCTGACTGATGAGTGTCTTACCTCATTTACTGTATCTGCATCTGCTCATATTTCATGCCTGTTATCACAAATTATCATATAGGCTGCCAAGTGTGATGAAAAATGCAATAGTGTAATTTAAAATGTGTTTTCCAGACAAGAAAAGTTAGACCTATAAATTCATCAGTACTGTAATAGCATGTGAGGATGTAGCTGGTGAAAGAGAGTGGTTTTGGGCTTGGTTTTCATAAAAGGTGCCATCAAAGTGGCATACCCCAAGGGTTCCTTAGTTGCTTTTCAGTAGATAGTAATCAAATTCTCATCCTTGCTGTGACACCCCATTTCATTTCTCAAGCAACATTCACTTGATGTGTCCAAATATTCTATCCCTTGGGAAAGGAATGTTTAGGAAATTATCCAGTACAGAGAAAGCTGTATATAAAAGGTAAAGGTTCCCTCCGCACATGTGCGTTAGTCACAGTTGACTCTAGGAGGTGCTCATCATTGTCTCAAAGCGAAGACGTCCCCACGGTCATGTGGCCGGCATGACTAGATGCCTAAGGCGCATGGAGCGCTGTCACTGTTAGGTCTTTGCAGGAACAGGCTGGACACACATGCGTTTTCACTACAACAGTTTATTCATGAAAACTAACAGAGACGTTTTCTGCAAGACGAGGCAGAGCAAAACTGTTAACATCCCGCTTTTATATATTGCGCCTTTTTCATTTTAGCCAATCATATAAACCAGTATCTAATAGCCTCTGATCATGAATATATTTAATTTCCAATTAGAAATTACTATATTCTAGATCCATCTTTTCACCTTGGTTCCCTCCAGATATAGTGGACTACAAGTTCCAGGTCACAAATCCAGCATGGTGTCGCTCGGCTGTCTAGCCATTAATCATATCATACATTTTACAGGTAAATTTCAGACGGAAGGAGCTAATTGCTAGCCTCCGGCAACTGCAGATCCATCTCCGGATCTAACAGTTACCTTCTCACCAAAGTGGTCCCTATTTTTGCTTTTGAACTACTTGCATTTTTGCTTTCGAACTACTTGGTTGGCAGAAGCTGGGATGAGTAACTGGAGCTCACTCCGCTATGCGGCGCTAGGGATTCAAACTACTGAACTGCTGACCTTCTGATTGACAAGCTTAGCATCTTAGCTGCTGAGTCGCAAAGCGCCTCTAAATTTTATATAGGGTAGCTTCAATTTAGTGTTCTCCCAGGTACCCTGGCCTATAATCACCATGCTGGATTGTGACCTGGAACTTGTAGTCCGCTATATCTGGAGGGAACCAAGGAGAAAAGATGGATCTAGAATATAGTAATTTCTAATTGGAAATTAAATATATTCATCATCAGAGGCTATTAGATATTGGTTTCAATTTGGAGTTTATGATACAGTCCATTTAAGGGGCTCTCAATCATGACAACAGTGATAGAAACCTAATTTAAAGAATAGCTGTACATCGCTAGATTTGTGATGTAATGCTGAAGGGCGTAGCATTTAACAAGAGAATAGGAATGAATGTAATTGTTGTTTATGCTAATTAAACATAACAAAATAAGAGATCTGGTGAAGCTTAACAGTTTTTAATAACTGTTTAATTACACTCAGCAATACGTGCATTATAGTCTTTTTTTAAATTGCAACTCCACTTCAAAGTTACTGACATAATACAATCCTGTGGGTTACACAACGAGAAGAAACCACGCCAGGAACTTATTGCAGGAACTTATTGCAGGAACTCAAATCAAAAGATTCAGAATAGATTCTAGCTTCTGTCTGAACATATTACATGAAGGAGAGCCAACCAACTCCTTGAATTGTTTTCACTATCAAACTGCTCTTACTGCTAGGAAGTTTTTTCTAATATTTAACTGAGAAATGTTTCTGTAAACAGTGCTGAACAGATCTTCACTTTCTTCCGAGAGAGATTCTTTCATCAATTTGAAGAGGATTCTGTCTTCTCTAAAGTTTTTCAGTCACTTTTCATATGAAATGATTTCGGAGAAAAGCAGTGGGGATGATCAAGAGATAAGAAGCTATTTCACTTTGTTTTGCAAGTTCTAAAAGTGTAGTATCCAGAACTGAAATCATTGCGTGATGTGGAATCTGACACAGAAAAACATTGAAATGAGCCCTTTCTGAAATTTAAAAAAGTTATTTTTATGAAAGAAGTTTAAAATACCTTACACCATTGTTACTGCCACATCGTACTGCTGACTCAAACTCATCATGTCAACCACAATTCTAATTGTCCCAGATGGAAAAAAAAATGGAGACAAAAGACACTGTTTTGGTTTTATACCACAATGTGATAATTCCATTCTTTTCTAAATGAAAAGAATAGCTTCTAGATAGAATTATGTAAAAGTGGGGTACCTGAACTTAGTCCAGACTCATTCATATGATCAGGGCAAAATGTCCAAAAAGTGAAACTCCATTTTAGTTTGGTAGAACACAGTCCATTTTCTACAAGGAGTATTACCAAACTAAACTATAGATTTAGCAGTTCAAGGCAGCACATATATAACTCTTCTTCTTTCAGTGTTTCTCACAGTTTTGTCCTGGTACCAGTTTCTAATTCAGCACCTTAAGGACTACCCGATACCCACTTTCTCTTTAATTGCAGTCTCAGTACAGGTAGCCCTTGACTTACGAACACAGTTGTATTTCTGTTACTATGAAGGCAGTTGTGAAGTGAGTTTTGCTCCATTTTTGACCTTTTGGTCACAACGGAGGTTGGTGGGAGCCGCATGGTTTTTCGACCAGCCACCGCTGTGGGATGGAGTAGCGGAATTACTTGGTGGAAATGGAGACGGCGGCGGCGGCGATGACGTCACCAGGCCGCCATGAAGGCAGTGGCCTTTAGGGATCTGGCCTGCCCTGAAACTACTCCTCTGCAGGTGGTTTCCGGGCCATTTGGCCTTGGGCGCCGCCAAATGGGACCGCAGAGGAGTGGCCAGGGGCTTATAGTTCCTGGTGCGACATCATACGGTGGACGCTGGACTGAGTTGTCACCACCCCCTCCCCATTATTTCACTATTCTAATGCTGCTCTATTTTAAGATCTAAGCGCTTCAAATTCTCAGTATGACCAAGTTTGCTGACTAAGTGATTATGACTGTTTTATAATGACCGTTTTTCCATCGGGTCATTATTTATTTATGGTTTCTGCTGGACTACGGTTACCTTAACATCTGATTACTTCGGACTGCTGGTCCTATCCCTTCCTTTTATGACTCTACTTTGTACTATGACTCCTCTATCTTTTTATCTATTTACCCATTGCACTTTTAAATTTATTATACTATTATGTATATTTATACCGTGGAGCAGCTTCAGGTGCTGAGGGATGCCCCCCTCTCTCGGTGTCAGCCCGTGATGCTGCCCAGGACCTGGCTCGATGACCGGGCTGGATTCCCGGAGAGAAGGTCCATGGCCAAGGGTAAATTGAGGGGGTTCTTAAATAAATTTTT
>JANHFO010000881.1:0-14571 GCA_032468095.1 Pareas carinatus
TTTCGGGGGATGCCTTGTATTCCTCCGAGAGGCAAAAATGTAGGTAGGTCTTATTTTCGGAGGATGTCTTATTTTCGTGGAAACATGGTAGTAGGGAGTGGGGTTTGTCCCCAAATGCTAGATTTTCCTGGAAGCCTGTCACTCTGGCAAATTGGCTATCCACAGGTACATAGGCATAAGTCACATCTACAGACCATTCAAAAGAGACTGTCAACAAGCCAAATAGGAAACAAAAGACCAAAACATCTTACCATCAATCAACACCTAGATGAGCAGAGATTAACATTGGACCAATAATCTAGAAGCAAACTATATCCCAATCAAGCTAACAGTAAATACCCCAACCAAGGGATCACTCCCACCCATACTGACAGGCAAGCCACCAGAATATAAAACGAGAACAACCCCACTCCCTGATAACCCTGATGATGTTACCTAGTTTGGTAATGAAATGTCTGCAGGAAAGCGACCAAGGTCAGAGAGCATGGAGGACTTCTCAACAATATATATTTCTGGGTTATACAAGTACATTCATCATAAGGAACTTGATTAACCTTCCACATTTAAGCATTGTGTCCATAAGATGGTCGATGGGTTGGTTCAGATTTATTCTTAAGGATGGTTGATTCAAGCTGTCTTCTTAAAAAAAAACCAACCCAATTTGATTACATAGTTTAAAACAGGATAACTAAACTCATTTTACTGTGGCTCTGTTGATCAGCTGCGGGAGGGGATGTAGAATATTTTTTTCTGATAAGATGGAAGCAATTATAACTGCATGTTGTGGGTTTTCCTATCGTAAAAATCTATATTTCACCTAATCGAATTCAGCATTGTAAAATTTGTTCTAGCTAAGAACTGAACTTGCTCCTTGAATGAGATACTGGTGGCTCCTGTTCTATGAAACAGGTTGAAAAAAACCTATATTTTTCCCTATTTAAATTAAAACTAAAGCTATCGATGGGTGCTTCCCTCTAGCCAGCAATTTAATAATCCCTTCCATCTGTCACATTAAAATATAATTGTTTATCTTTTTTAAAAAGAAACCCAATTTCCAGTAGTTTTTAGAACTGCGGGCAAGGATTTGGAAGCTGATTTTTTTTTTACATTGCTATGCCAATAATCTGTTATGATCTTTTGGGGTCTGTCTTCTGTATGACAGCTTCAGCTAAAATATTCTGGGTATCTACCTTAACATCTGACGGAAGTTTCTTCAGTGCAAAGAAAGAGAAAATAAGTGAAACTACTACGGACAATATGCAGCCAATGAAAGGGAAACTATTCCAATAGAAATATTCTGCCATCATCACTGAAGATCCCAGAGAATCTGGCAGCCTGTGTAAAATCATCTTCTTTTTGGACTGGGAGGTCATAATTGATTTCAGCTTTAAGACGACGACATCAATAGATTGAGCAAGTTTGGCGAGAGACTTATTATCCACGCCAAATTTATAGCAGCACCAGGAACCAAACATTACGAAGATGACAATGCCCCCTACGAATGCAATTCCTGGAACCGGGATCCCAGCTATAAATCCAGAGACGATGGTGAGAAGCCAACTGTTTCTTTTCATGGTGTCTGCCTTCACATCCAAAACAGAAGAAGAAAGGGCAGTGATGTTGGCTTTCAAGTTCTTCCTCAAGAAATCGCTCTTCAAGTTTTCTCGAAGACGGGGGAAATCAAAGCGGTCGGGCTCCTTGTTGGAAACGGCAAAGATCTGACAATCTTTCACCTTTTTACTTATCAAAGTCTTCCTGCAGGAATCCGTGGCGAGCGAATATAACATGCTATGCAATTGTTGCCCATTATCTTCCTCCAACTGCAGGTCTGCCTTGGTTTGGACCAGAGAAAACTCCTTCCCCATTTCTTGGACCTTATGCAGGAGGTGCAAAGGCGTGGGCTGGCAGATCTGGGTGTCTACAATGATGAAGTGATCGAAGTCCTTGAAGTCTACCTCCTTGCCATCGGTGTCTTCAGCCCGAAGTAGTTCTTGGTTCCATTTCACTTCTGAAAAGTTGACCTGAGGAAATTCGGCCTTGGTGGGATCTGGGCGGTCTGGTCTTGCGGCAATGCCAGGAGCAAATGCGCGGGGCTCATCCAGCTGTGGACTCTGCATGAGACGAATGAGGGAGGACTTCCCAGTATCTGGATCGCCTATTACAGCAACAGGGAGTGGAACATCTACAAAACGGCTCGGTTGCTCCAGAATGTGAGAGAGGGCCTCAGTCAGTTTCCCTTCAGAAAGAGCTGCCTCCATTTTTCTCCGAGATTCAGAGGTACCGTAATCATGTTCAGAACTGCAAAGGGAAAGTGAGAGGGTTGTAAACATCGAACATTTCCACTGTTTGGAGCAGAACCCTTGGCAAGGGAGATGGAAGAGTCAATATGATGGTCACGACCACTTCATTAATGACTCGCCCCCTTTTTTATATGCGTTGCCTGAGCTAAACTTGTAAAAAAAAGGTGGGGCGGGGCTTTGATCACATGAGGGTAGCCTCCGCTTTGATTTAATAACCTCTCCTGAGGATGGATTCCCCTGGCTTTGCGATGTTGTAGGTCATGTAGGTTGCCCAACCTTTTGGAAGAATATTTAGAAGCTACCATTGGTACAGAATGCAGGGGTGTGAATGGTTCTGGCTGCCCCTAGGACGGCACATACAACACCACTGTTGTACCACTGGTTGCTGGTTTCCTTTTGGGTCCAATTCAAGGTGTTGGTTATCACCTTGAAAGCTGCTCATGGTGTGGGACCAGGCTATCTGTCGGCCGCATATTTTCTCAGGCTTTGAAGCTTGATTGCAACTGCCATGAATTGTGTGTGTGTGTGGGGGGGGGAGGAATTTGGGTAGGGAAGAGCGCTGGAGGTGTGAAAGAATGCGATGTGAATTGGAGGAGTGGAGACGCTGATAGAGAGCTAGACAGGAACCGTGAGTGCGAAGACGGACTTCGAGGAGGCTGGGCACGGGAACGGCATTTACAACACGTCTGAGCCTACCTGGTTCTCATAACATCGATCAAGCTCCTGATTGGCCGTAGGAGGCGGGGGGGGGAAACTCAAGGGGTGATGTTTGGAATTGCTTGCAATAGGTATCTTTGCATGGATTTTCTTCGGAGCCTGCCTAACCACACTGCACTCAAGCTCTTTAGTAAAGGTGCCTTTCCTCTAGGCTAATGGAGTGAAGGGTCGTTCTTTCCTAAGGGGGGGGGGATTGGGACCAGTCTGACAGTATCTGGGGAACCTTCTCGCCCCACTGGGATGGGCCCACCTCACTCGAACCAGCAGAAGGGGCATGTTATGGACTTTGTCGGTTAAGGAATTCCAGCTGACAGGGATCAGGAGAAGACCCTTTTCTACTGTGGGCTCCTGCCCTCTGCAGGTTTGTGCCCCTCAAGGTGAGATCTTCTCCCAACCTCCGGGCCTTCCGAAAGATCCTCAGACTCTGGGCTCTGCTGATTGGCCTGTGGCCCGGATGTGACTGCTCTGCGTGGGAGGTGGCTGGCGGACTGTGAAGACATCGCCTCCATATTATCCTAACCTTCATTTTTTAAATTGTATTTATTGTTAATACAGGTGGACCGCAACTGACAGCAATTTGTTTGGTGACCGTTTGAAGTTACAACGGCGTTGAAAAAAGTGACTTATGACCGTTTTCCACACACATTCGGCTCATAATCATGACGGTTGCACCGTCCCAGGGTCGTGTGATTCCCCTATGGTGGCCTACTGGTGAGCAAAGTCAATGGAGAAGCCAGATTCACTTAACAAGTGTGTCACTAACTTAACAACTGCGGCGATTCATTTAACAACCGTGGCAAGAAAGGTCATAAAATGGGGCAAAATTCACTTGACAACGGTCTCGGGCTCAATTGTGATCGTACGTTGAGGACTACCTGTATTTTCATATTGATGATTTTAATTGTAAGCCACCCAGAGTCACTTCGCCGAGAGACGTGGATAACATATAAATTTAATGAGTAAGTAAGTAAATAAGAAATAAATAAGCAAGCAAGCAAGTCTGGAAATAAGTCAAAGAACCCCAGTTCAAGGGTTATGCTTTACCTGCTCCCAAGTAGCTTTTTCTGGTCACTTTCAGTCATGGTCTTTTTTGAGGGAGGTCCTCTCCTTTTCTTTGCTGTCTTTTCTATCTGCTTTCTGTCCAAAGTGTGTCTCTACCTTTCTCCTTTCTCAGTTCAAGCTGTTTCTGCAAAAATTAAAAGGGTGGCAGCACCCAGAGACAAAAAAAGAGGTTTCCTACATAGACGGAAGATTGTACAAGCAAGGTGGTATTGGTCTGTTGGGAAGCTGAAACATTTATTTCGCTGAAACGCCATCAAATCTGAACAGGCTGCACTTGTGTGGGACTTGTCTTCCCTCCAAGGATCCTCAGAAAACCCTCACGATTCCTCAGGCACCTGAGGGGAACCATTTTAATGAGCCCGTCATCTTTGTAAAGATCTAGAGTGCCTACAACCTGGAACAAAAAGTGATCCAACGCACCAAAAGACAGATAGTCATGTCTGCCATACCTAGATCAAGCGCCACCAGTTCTGAATCAGAGCTAAAATTACCTGGGTCAAGTTTATGGGTTGCATGGAGGCCATGGGATCTCATATCAACCTAGACCCAATTCCAAGATGTGAAGTCCTTCAAAACAAAAAGGCTTAGGGAAGTCCCCCACAACCAGCTTTGAGAGCTTTTGGAGGGCCATTGCAGTGACACACCAGCAACAACCCAGCTTTCTCCGCATAATCCAGATTTACTCACAGTGACCTACCTAACACCTACCTCTGGGGCACAGTTACTGGCCACTGGTGGGGTGTCCCAAACGGTCTCAACTACGCATCCTCTCCAGTGCTGGCATCTTGGCTGATGTAAGACTTCCACTCTGGATGGGCAGGTTTCTTGGTCTCTTCTTTTCTGAAATCACCATGAAATCTTGCAAGATGGTATGTGTGTGTGTAAGGGAGATACCTGAGCTCTTGCATAAAGTTGTGATAACTAAAAACGGTTGATGATCTTTACCCAACAGAACATTTTGTTACTCAAGTCTTCCTTTCTCCACCTCGCACTATTTTTTTCCCTTTCATTTCTCAACTTCCCTTTCTTTCTTATATAAAGAAATATACAGTATAAGGATTGCGTGCCACCTAGAGTCACCTCGTATGAAAGGGGCAGCTATATAGATGTGATTGATAAGTGAATAAATCAATAAAAATATGTGTCTTCTCTTCCAACTCCTTTTGTCCTTTCACTCCAAGCTACTATACTTTTATATGGGATCATCAGAAGTCTTTCTGAGCTTCATTCCTTTTCTCTTTCCTCCATTTTGTAATTTTACCAATGTTAACTGTTATTCTAAATCTGGCCCATTCTCTTGCCTTGCACTCTGCTTTGTTTCACTGAGTGACATTGTATTTATAGACCAGTTTCTCAGTCTTGGCCACTTCCAGATAAGTGGACTTCAACTCCCAGAATTCCTGAGAGAAAGGAAGACAATAGAATATGCACCAAAGGAAAGAAGTAGAGACCCCAAGTTTAGACTACAAGAGGAAGGGTTGGCTTTGTCGGTCTAGGGAGGAGAACATCTGGAAAGCTTCTCCCACTCCTGTTTCTTCCTCTGCCCCCATGACATTGACCCAGGCTTATTGGTGTTACATTTATCAAAGGCACCAGATGTAACAATATCTGGAATGACCATGAGAAACAGGGCAAT
This sequence comes from Pareas carinatus, assembly GCA_032468095.1. Classification (NCBI taxonomy): domain Eukaryota; kingdom Metazoa; phylum Chordata; class Lepidosauria; order Squamata; family Pareidae; genus Pareas; species Pareas carinatus. The sequence goes on from JANHFO010000881.1 coordinate 5,716, forward strand.
GACATGCAATTCTCCTAACAGTGAGAACAATCAACCAGCGGAACAAAAGTTGCCTTGAGTCCTTCATCACTGGAAGCATTCAAGAAGAGGCTAGACAGCCACTTGTCAACATTGGCATAGGGTCTCCTGCTTGAGCAGGGGGTTTGACTAGATGACCTACAAGATCCCTTCCCACTCTGTTATTCTGTAGAGGGAACTGTCGAGTAAGAGGCAGGTTACTCCAGAGCCGGAATGTGGGTGGAGCAATAGGGCTCAGAAGAGACCATCCCTATTTTGGGGCAGAAACTGACCAGGAAGGGAAGTAATTTCAAGTCTGCAAGAATGATTTCAGCTTTAGGATTTAGTCCAGATAAAAAACATGAGCAGATGAGCTAATTCTACATTATTGTAAGGTTACCTCAAGAGAATCTTGAAGTCTGAAAGTACTTCAGATTGCTTCAGAGAGAAAGATAACATTAGAAAGAAACTTAAACTGATTCCTCCTTAACTGTCTTTTTCTTCACTTTTCTCCTCTACCCCTCCTGGCACCCAAACCCTGCCTGCGCTCCCTTCATCAAGCAGCACTCCAGGTTGGCAAACTAAGTGCCAGCCAGCCTGGCTTGCAACCAGAGTGGGGGCTGGGTGAGGAGAAGCTATCATTCCCCTTAAGTGCCGAGTCTCCAAGGGAATTATTTGTTTCGATCTTTTCCAATGCTGCTGAGCTCGTACATAGTGCCAGGTTTTCTCAGCACTTCCTGAGTCTTTGGCTTATTTTGCTGGAAGGCTGGGTTAGAATTGTTCCTTCCCTTCCTTTTCCTTCCCTTCTCCCCTATTTATCTTCTAATTTTCCTCCAGAATAGAACAAGAAAGCCTCTTCCCATGAAGGTCTTTATTCCCTTTAACTTCCCCCCATGCCCCCCCCCCCGTCCATGGAAAAAGTGTCTTCCATGAAACCGGTCCCTGGTACCAAAAAGGTTGACATGGAAGCAAACTGGCAAGGTTGCCATTGTGCCCTACTCAGATTGAAAACCCTCAGTTTAAAGTCAGTAATCTGCACAAATGTATTCCTCCATGATACATTTAGGTTTAATTTAATTGCCTACTAATCAAAATTACCTCAGAAGGTGAAGTGGTCATATTAGGGACTATGGTGGATTTCGTAGGCATAGCGAATGTGAAGAGAAACATAACACAACTGAGAAAAATCACAATCTCTCTCTTCATTTCCAGATAACCTGTGAAGAACAAAAAAGCAATTATGGGCAACATCTTCCTAAAAGCTGATGTAAGGAGAGAATTTGATGATTTAAAGAGTGATTTGAATCAAGGCAATATCCCCCAAAGTAGCAGATGAATGCCAAGGATATTTTAATAAAATGCAAAACCTGCCACTTAATATTGCAGTTGTAGGAAATGCGGGTACTAGTAAATCCATTTTTATTACTTCCTTCCGGGGCATGAAGGATGATGATGATGAGGAAGCAGCTGAGGTTGGGACACTAGAGGAAGCCTCAGTACCAGTGATGTATCTCCATCCCTCTTTTCCCAATATAACAATGTGGGAGCAGCCAGAGGTCAGACCGTGTAATTCTAAGGCATATTTTGAGAAGGTTCAATTTGAAAGATACTATGTCTTTGTCATTGTCATACTGAAAACGATGCCCTCCTGGCCAAGGAAATACAAAGAATGAGAAAGAAGTTTTACTATGTCCGCAGCAAAATCGATATCAGCCTTGAAGGTGAAAGGCGGAAAAGGAATTTCAACATGGAGAAAAACCTGGAGACCATCAGGAATTATTGTGAAGATAGTTTGAAAGAGTCAGTTGAGCTTTCTGCGAGAGTATTTCTGGTAGCCAACAAGCATGCACACATATGTGAATTCCCTCTCCTGCAAGAGGCAATGGCCGCCGAACTTCCAGATTACAAGAAACACATTTTAACTCTGGCTGTGCAGGTTTTCTCAGAAAATAATTTGATGAAGAAAAAGATTAAAATGAAATCATATATAAAGAAGTTAGCGGTGATATCTTGTGTTTGTGGAGCAGTCTCTATTCTGGGTCTCTCTCTACCTTGTGATGTTGGAATTCTGATGGATGCTCTGAATTGTTTCTGGAAGGTGTTGGGCATAGAGCAGAGGCGCCTCCGTATTATGGTGCTTCAGATGGGAAAAGCATTTGAGGAGCTGAGATCCAGGATCCAGAAAAGGCCATTAGTCAGAAAAGTCACTTGTACAGCTAGTACTTTCTCTCCTCCTGAAGTCTGTTCTCCGGGTTATGCCATCGTCTGTGAAATATCGGGGGATATTTTGTTTGTGCAGTTGTGTCGGTTGTTGAACTGGCTCTTGATTATATACAAGTCTGTGTGTTGGTGGGGTGAGTTCATTTGCTTTACATATTATTTTCTGAACAAATTTCTTGACAAAGCTGTAGAGGATGTGCAAAATGTTCGAGAGAAGCTTCTTAAGTGATCAAAGTCCCAGTAAAAGATCCAAGAAGCCATCCTGTCCCCTATGAGGGAGAGCATTTCATCCAATTGAGAAGATGGAGAAGTAAATAATAATATGCTTTGATGCCTTATTAGAACTTTCTATTTGCTTGCTTGTTATTCTCTGATTGAAGTATTTGTTTGATCACCCAAGAAACAAATAAGTATCTTTGTTTGCAGATGTCTTCATGGGAATTCAGAAATTATTTCTGCATATGATATTTTGTCCAATCACAACCCTTTACCCATCCTGAATTTAAATATGGCAATAAATCTTAAATAACTCACATAAAACTTAATATTTTAAAAAAATCCTTTCTTAGTGAGCACCTAGATAGCAAGAGAAAGGTATGTACCCACTTTCATCTTTGTAGCGTGCATACTTTTGGAGATTTTGTGATGAGTCAGTCAGTCAGTGAGTAAGTGAATGAATGAGTGAGTGAGTGGTATTTGGCATTTACCTGTACCCATATATAGGTCTAGGTGTGTTCGGGTCTTTTGGCATGTAAAATTGAGAATATCTTGGCGACATTTTGGCAAGGTCTCACTTGCCATCTTCAGTCTGGTGCTTTTGGCTGGTGTGTATGTATATATGTATTGAACATTTGTCACTGAAGACAAATCCCTTGTGTGTCCTGACATACAAGGAAAAATAAATTCTGATTCTGATTATAGTTGCTCTACGCTGAGTTGATGGGGTTTGCTGGGGAGAAGTCTTAAAAGGGCAGGCACCCTCAGCCCTGGTGCCTGGTAGCTTTAAGCAGGCTTCCCTCTCACAGTGCACAGCTTTGGCTGGCTGGGGAATATGAGAACTGAAGTTCACTCCTCTGGAAAGCTGTCAAGTTTCTCTTGTTTTGCAGTGTCTACTATTTTTAGAAAACGAAACTCAAAGCGGAGTTTTCCTGTAAAGCAGCTGATTTCTCCCTTGGAACATGTGGGAAACTGGGGGTCCGGTAGGCAGAATGGAATGTGACCGCAAATTGCAGGAGTGTTCCATTATTTCTAAGAAAACATGCAAAGCGCACTTCAGAATATATAAGCGTGTGTTTGTGTAGGGGAAAGGGGAATCCAGTCCTTTTTATCTGTGTGGGGACCTTTGACAGCTGCTTTTAGAAAAGCAAGAATGCATTTGTGCAAACTTCTTCCTCACTCTAGGTTTAATTATTGCAGATTAAATTCTATTTTCTTTTCTGTTTCTGAACCTAGACAACTTAGAGCGACGCCGCCTAAGGTCTGACCTAAGCTTAGTACACAAAATTGTCTGTTACAAAGTTCTACCTATCAATGCTTACTTCAGTTTCGACCACAATAATACATGCACTAACAACAGATACAAACTCAAAGTGAACCGCTCCAGACTCGATTGCAGAAAATATGACTTTAGCAACAGAGTGGGTCAATACCTGGAACTCACTACTTGAGGCTGTTGTTACATCCTCAAACCCCCAAATCTTTAATCTTAAACTGTCTACCATGGACCTCACCCCATTACTAAGAGGTCTGTAAGGGGGCGTGCATAAGTGCACCAGCGTGCCTACCGTTCCTGTCCTACTGTCCCCATTTATTCGTATTAATTTGTCATTATGCATATGCTTATACCTGTCTATACCTACATGTTTATATAGTATGCTTTTACTTATACTTGTTTTCCCCATAAATGCTTGACTAAATAAATACTATACTACTAACTCATTTACAAACTGAGGAACGAATAGTCGGTGGGACTGAGAACAAAGAGGTATGGGTATTCATTGGCTGACAACAGGAGAGGAGGGGTCTCTCTCAAGGCAGACGAAATAAGCTCCAATCAAAGAGAATCTCCATAGGTGAGGGCTGAATGGTGGAGACCCAATGCTCTCTGAGCGTGGCAGTTTGCTTCCAGACGTTTCATTACCTGACAAGGTAATATGATCAGTGCTGCAAGCAAGCAGCCAAGGTCAGAGAATCTTGGGAGTTGGAGTCCACATCTTCAAGTTGCCAAGGTTGAAAAACACTGCCCTAGTCAGGCACAACTCTGGCTTTATTCAATTGAAGTCAACAGCTGGACTCTCTCTGGTCTTGAGAATGGAAGAAAGCAAAAAACAGCTGCCAGTGCCACCCTTTGTCTATGTTGGTCTGCCATTCTCGGGGCAGTGGGGTGGTGGGGAGGCAGGAGCAGGAGAAGAGAAGGCATCGGCATCTTTTCTTGGCTTCTCTCTGCTTGAAACGCCTGCGTGGGAATTAGGGAGATGGCCCAGTTGTTTCTAGGACAGCACGGACTGTCTCTCAGCTAGTTTTGCCAGTTTCAAGGCCATTGGACCTTGAGGGTGAACTCTCCCTCTGCCTGGCACCTCAGTGTTTCTCAAAACCTCTTCCTGGCATTGCACTGTGTTGAGTTCGTCGAATAAAGGAGTCGAGAGATGGCTAGCAACAACTTCTGTCTTTATTCAAGCTCCAAACATCCAGCAGCCAGCTCACTGACGGCTCTGCCTTTTATACAGGGAGCTGTCAGTGAGATGGCCAACCACAGCTCTTCATTTTCCCCCTTCAGCCTAACTGAAGCTAGGTTCAAACTACTGTTATTAAACAGGGCAAGATTACCACATATTGGCTACTGGTGGTGGTAGTTGAACTGTGAGGAAAGGGGAATCATAGCTTTATGCTTGGCGTGCAAATCTCGAATCCCTCCTGACTTTACTGCTACCTGTTTCTCTCAGGAAAAGTTTTTCTGATTCAATGCAATGGACTCCAGAGTCCTGCTTTCCTGAGGGAGGGGACTGGAACAGATCCTAACAACAGCTTTGGAATTAAAGTGGAAAAAATGGGACCAGGTGCCTTTGCCAGAGATGAGGGGGGGTTGTACAGAGGGATGAACTGCCAGAAGAGAAGCATTCTGTGCAAATAACAATGGCATAGATTATTTTTCCTTGTTATCTGCTGGGTACACAACTTTGGCACGTAGGCAATTGTAGAGGAACATGCAAAACCCCTATCAAATGGCCTGCAAGCTGGCATGTAGGCTTTGCAGGCATAAAATTCGAAAGAAGTCAGAGCAGGGAGACAGTGGTGGCTTCTTCCAGGTTTGGGGTGAGAGGCGACTGGAGGGGCTGTGGGTCAGGGGGAGCAGCAGTAGCTGGAGAGGCCAGGGACCAGATCATCAAACGTGGGTCTATGATAACTGACGGATGCTAGGTGGGCTTGACTGGATACGCACGGTCATCTGAGCACTGCCGGGTGGGCGTGGTTGGGTGGGCATGGCCAGGTTGACACAGGATTAGGTGCAGCTGGCTTGGCACTGTTCACTCAGGGCAGCTGGATGGGCGTGGCCGGGTGGACACAAATATGTGGGTGTGACTGGGTGAGTGCCACCGACTAGGCTTGGGCAGGTAGTTGCAAACCAAGTTGCCCCAGGCAACTGGACACAGAACAAACTCAGCACCCGTCCAGAAGAAAAATATTACCCAAAGACATGCTGGCAAACAGGAAGTAAGGAAAGTTTGAAAGGCAAGGGGTGGATCTATTCCACCTCCACAGTTACACCTCTAAAATTTGAAGGGCAAGGGGTGGATTTATCCCCCACCCCACAGATGATTTGCGCCCAAGTGGCCATGCCTACCTTGTGGCAGCCACCCAGCCCCACCCACCTGGTTGTGTCCACCTGGTCATGCCAACCCAGCTGCCCTGAGTCAGCCACCCTGAGCCAGCTGCACCTAATCCTCTCTGTCAACGAGGCGATGCCCACCGAGCAAGGCCCACTTGGTGAGACTCAGATGACCGTGTGCACCCAGTCACGCCCACCTGGTGGCTATCAGTCAGTCCATTCCCATCCACGCTCAGCAGCAACGCAGAAACCAAATACTCACCTTCTCTGAAGGAAGATTTCAATTTGGTTTAATTTCCTAGAGCCGCAGGGCTTCTTACTGGCTGCTAAGCAGGCACAGAGTTCCAACCCTTTGAAAGTATAACCCTCATTTAGAAATCTTAACAATCATGACACAGGGATACTAATTTTTGTAGGCAGCTTCCGCTCCAGTCCAGTGGAAGCAAAACATGCATATCCCACCTAAAAGTGACATTGTGGTTTACCTATTTTGCCATGGTGGCAGAGTGGTTAGAATGCAGCATTGCAGACCAATTCTGCTTGCGGCCAGCAGTTAGATTCTCAAAGGCTCAAGGTTGACTCAGCCTTCTGTCCTTCTTTGGTCAGTAAAATGAGGACTCACAAATTTGCGTGTCATCCTTGCGCAGGGGCCATGCTAATCTTCTCTGTATCGTTCCAATTTTAGTATATGTGCTGCCGAAGCGAGCACGGAATCCATTCCTTCAAACTGTCTGCTTTCAGAGCATGTACAGCATTCTCTGTTAGATACTCAAAATAAAGCTACTTTTCTCTAAAGCATATGCAAAGCTGCTAATCTCTTTAGGTGTTTGCTAGTCTCTTACACACTTATCTTTAAAGCATTGGGTCTGTAAGTTTTTGCTTATATGTTAGTTCCTTACACCTCGATACCTCTGAAAGCGACTCCTGTTAGAAAAGCAACTAGAAAGCATGTATACTGCTCTGCTTGGCTAGGAAATTCTGGGAGTTGAAATTCAAAGCCTGAAAAGTTGCCAAATTGGAGACACACTGTTTGTTTTTCAGTATCTGCCACAGTATTTGCAAAGAAAGTGGAAGACGTCCAATGGGACATTCTCTTTCTATGTAAATCAGCTACTTTTATTGCTGACTTCTGTAGGAAACTTGGATTTTGATAGGTAGGATTTCAGTCATGCAAAATGGGCGGAACGTTTCTATGATTTGAAGAAACAATGCTGAAGGAACGCAAGAGCAGATGAGGGGAGATTCAGTCCCTCCTTCACCCGAGGAGTCTGGACATTTTTGAAAGAGATCCGTCCCAGCCTGGGTGGAGACCTTTGAGAATTGCTCCTTCTACAAAAGCAAGTAAGTATTTGTATACACCATTCCCCTCTCTAGGCGTAGATATTTAGATTCTGTACTCCTTGTTTTCAAATTCTATCCTCTTTTTAGTTTCTGTTGATCTTTCTATAAAGGAGCCTTCAATCCCACTTCCTTTTGCACTAAAGATCCTTGTGCACCGTGCCTGGGAATCTGCAAATTGCCGAAAACCCTTCAGGGTTCAGGACATCCGTGCACCCTTCGCCCCTCATTTCTGGAACCAAAGTTTTTTGTGGGTGGCTCTGAGGAAGCAGTCGACTTTTCCTCTCTGCATTGGATGAAATATTCTGAAGTTTCAGCTGGATTTTAGGGCAGTTAAGAAATAGATGGGATATGTTTGTGCCAGGCAGATATTTTACTAATAAGAGCCAGGATGGTGCAGTGGTTAAAAGCTCCCGAATGGTGCAGGCTATTTCTGCTGACTGCCATCTGCCATCAGCCATCAAAAGTTCAGCAGTTCGATTCTCACTGGCTCAAGGTGGACTCAGCTCTCCGTCCTTCCGAGGTTGGTAAAATGAGGACCCAGATTGTTGGGGGCAATATATGCTGACTGTGTAAATAGCTTAGGGAGTGCTGTAAAGCACTGATAAGTGGTATCTAAGTCTAAATAATAAATAAAGTAAATAAATAAGAAAGGAAAGCAATGGAATATATATAAAAAAGAAAAAGAAAGAGCTGATGGCTTTTGAATGGTGTCAAGAGGAGGGGCTGGTTTTGTCTGGCTGGGGAGGAGAACAACTGGACAGCTTCTCCTTCTCCTGACTGGCTTTTCACACACGCACACACATCCCTTGGACTTTCATCCAGGCATATTTGCTGCTGCAGTTAAAAAGTATACAAAGTTGTAATGATGCGCATTTTGACCTTGACAGATAGTAGAAGAAACATACAGATAAAAGGTAACTTAGTCAGCAGCAGGAATGCAAACGGAGCAAGAGGCACAGAAGAGGCCCTCTAGCTTGAGCAACAGAAAGAGCAAATAATGATAATGATAGTGATAATTTTATTTCTATCTTGCCCTTCTCCCGAAGGACTCAGGGCAGCTTACAGGCAATTAAAATACAATAATACATACAATTAAAACAGAATTAAAAGAAATTAAATAGAGCCTGAAACATTTAAAGTTTAAAAAGGGGAGCAATAAAATTATTTCCCGTCAGATTAAAATTGAGTTTAAATGCAGGAGGACAAGGCGTGGCTATCCCAAGCCTGCATGATGGAACAAATGGGTCTTCAGGGCAAGGCGGAAGGCCCAAAGGTCTGTAATCGATCGAATAGCAGGGGGGATGTCGTTCCAGAGGGTGGGGGCCGCCACAGAGAAGGCTCTCCCCCTGGGGGTCGCCAGCTGGCATTGTTTGCACCTCAAGGGGAACCCCATGCAGAGAGCATTGCAATAGTCCAGACGGGAAGTGACGAGGGCATGAGTGACTGTTCGTAGGGAGTCCCGATCGAGAAAG
>JANHFO010000884.1:31318-44994 GCA_032468095.1 Pareas carinatus
CACTATCACTTAAGACAAATTCCTTGTGTGTCCTGACACACATGGCAAAAATAAGTACTGATTCTGATTCTGATTTTTCATGCTTACAACCATTGCAGCATCTCCCGTGGTCACGTGATCAACATTCAGCCGCTTAGCGACTGGCTCATATTTACAAGGGTTGCAGGGTCCTGAGGTCATGTGATCACCTTTTGCAACTTTCTGACAAGCGAAGTCAATGGAGAAGCCAGGCTCCCTTAACAACCACGTTGGTAACTTAATAACTTCAGTGATTCACTTAAGCAACGGTGGCAGGAAAGGTCACAAAATGGGGCAAAGCTGCCTTAACAACCGCCTCGCTTAGAAATGGAAATTTGGGCCTCAGTTGTGATCGTACCTCAAGGACTTACCTGTATTTCAGCTAGGTGAAAGAGTTAAAGGTGGATAGACTCAAGGTATGCGGTAAATAGAGACAGAAGGAAGGTTAGATGGTAAAGATTGAAATAAAATGTCCTTTCTGCAGGCCTTAATGCCAGTGGTCTGAAAACTCCCCGAGGAAAAAAGGAAGAGAAACAGGAAATAAAATTCCCCATCTTATCTGTAAACATTGACCGTTTTCTAATACTTATTAGTTATTTTCTAACTGTCCTTCTTCATGGGTTATTTATAATATTCCAGAATGACCAGAAAAATCTGGGTTTTTCCCCTTGTCCGGCTGAGACTGACTGTGTCTTATCTCAGGCCTTGACGCCTATGGCCTTAAGCTTGCTTTTCTCCACAAAAGAGTTGCCAGCCACAAAACACAGAGAACACAGAAGAGAAAGACAGTCCATCTCCAGCTTTTTATCAGTTCGGCAAAGACTAGTTCCCAGTAAGAACCATTGCAGAGAAATAATTCTAAGAGGCTTTGAATTAGACATGCTATTGTAAGGAACTAACATCTAAGCAAAAACTTGCAAACTCAGTGCTTTGAAGTTATGTGGTAATAGACCAGAAAACACTTAAAGATTATGTAGCTTTGCACATGCTTTAGAGAAAAGTAGTTTTATTTTGAGTAATTAATACTTTGAACTCTGTACATAAACTCTGGAAGCAGATAGTTTGAAGTAATTGTTTCTGCTGGTGAAAGAAAGTTCATGTCAAAGATAATTTGCTGTTTATGTGAAGGAAAGGTCATGCCAATTAATTTGTTGGCAGAAATATGTATTGATATAGTTAGATTACCTCATATATGCTTATCTTGTCTATGTTAGCAAGCATAATACTCTTCAAACAAATTCCAAGAGGCCCACTTGAGAAGAGGGGAGGAATGTGGGAGTATAATGCGAAGAAGAAATGTGTAGAGATGTATCTATATTTCTGTAAAAAAAAAAATCAAGTTTAAAAAATTCTTTAAAGGACATTTGCAATATCTTTAAAGCTCCATGAATCTCTGAGCGTTAAAACTGTACAACATATCCAGTTGCTTGTCCAGATTGGACAAAAGACTGTAGATATAGATATATAGATATAACATTTTTAATGTTGGATAGGGACCTGAAAAATTATCACTCCCTTTTGTAGGTCCAGTGGGGAGTGACATTCTGGGCATCGCAATATGATTGTCCTATTTGTGCAACTTAATTAATTTACCCCATGACATCACATTGACACGTTGACACCATGATGCCAAAGACATCATAATAGGCAATGACATCTTATCAATGGAACTTGTACTAGATGTCTATCTTTGCAATGGAATTTCTTTTCACACAGAACCTTGACGATAACTGGAGATCCCTTCCAGCTGTCTCTGCTGTTTCTGAAATGTATTTTCTACCTCTTGCTGCATGCTCACCTGGATAGGGAGGGTTCCAAAGTAGCTCAACGGCTACTGGAAAGAGCGGGGAAATTAATTTAATGTTCCCTCCCTGGGGCACAGCGACCCCTGCTGGGTTTTACCTGCATTATTGTTGAGGCTGTCGAAGAGTAAAGTAAGAAGTGACGTCTTGTGAACAAAGGATCTAAGGAATAATCCAGCTGGAAGGGACCTTGAAGGTTTTCTAGCCCAACCTCCTGATCAAGCAGGAGACTCTATATTCTGCCAGACAAATGGCTGTCCACTCTTTTCTTGAAAACCTGCAGTGATGAGGCACCCCACAATTCCTGGAGCAAAGTTATTCCACTGATTGATTGTCCTCGCTGTCAGGAAATTAGTTCTAGGCCGGCTCTCTCCTTGATAAAATTTCCATCCATCACTTCTTGTTCTGTCCTCAGATGCTTTGGAGAACAGGTTAACCCCCGTCTTCTCTGCGACGGCCCCTCAGATATTGGAAGATGCTATCATGTCACCCTTAGTCCTTCTCTCCGTTAGACGAGACAAGTGATGGCGAACCTTTTAGAGACTGAGTGACCAAACTGCAACCCAAAAGCCATTTATGTATTGCAAAGTGCCAACACGGCAACATTCACTCCTCCATGGTCATCAGCAACACCACCCCCAGACCTCCGGCAACACAGTCATAGACCCTGGGGACCACCCTCAGTTTTTAAGGGTAGTTCTTCGGCGGTCATCCCAGCAACCCACCTTAGCTTCTGTGGCCTGCTGCGAGCTATGCTCCCCTCCTTCAGCACAGACCTGGTGCCGTATTTGAGCCGGCCGTCTTACCCCAGACAGGGAAGGGAGGAAGTGCTCCGATTGGACTGCTGGGCAGAGGGGCGGGCAAAGTGGACAGTGGGAGGGGGAAGGGAGCCCTGTGTCCCTCTGGTTTACTACTAAAGTTTTTTTTTTTACTTTGCTGGGGCGACGGCGCATGTGCCAACAGAGAGGGTTCTTGGTGCCGCCTCCGGCATGCGTGCCATAGGTTTGCCATCAGTGGACTAGACATACCCATTTCCTGCAACCATTCATTGTAGGTTTTAGCCTCCAGGTCCCTAATCATCTTTTCACTCTTTCTAGAGTCTCAACATCTTTTTTATATTGTGGTAACCAAAATTGGATGCAGTAGCACTACAAGTGTAGCCTTACTTAAGTTCTAAGACAATGCTTCTCAAATTTGAATGAATTACCCAGAATTGGGTAAAAGTCAGGGTTCTTTTGAATAATAATACACAAAACCATTACCCATCATTACATTAAATTGACTCAAAGATTGCCACGTGTATTAAACTATATTTCAAAAATTTGACTTCTGGTGATTTAAAAATGTATAATTTGTTGTTAAATTTAAAAATGGAAGATCAACAAGTTAAAGAAACAACAATAACGTAGGCAAATAATTTCGATATACTGTAGATTTAGATAGACTGGCAAAATTTATGGAAAATAAATTATAGATTGACCAGATCAACAGCATATAAAGAAAATTTATAAAAAATATTTTATAGATGGCACATGCCACCTATAAAAATGGCAAAAAATGTTTAAAGATGTATCAGATAAATGTTGCAAATGTAAATGTAAAGTAGGTACTTATTATCAAATGTGGTGGACTTGTAAACATGCTAAAGAATATTGGAACAGAATTTATACTTGGTTAAGAGAAATATTAGGAGTACAGAGAGAGATTAAACCTGAGGGTTTTTTTATTAGGTATAGTTCCAGAAAAATTTAACAAGCAATATATATATATTTGACTGTGCATATATATGGGACCAGGGTATCTTCAGGAACGCCTACTACCAGCTAATATCTCCCACAGGCCGGTACGCTCGCACAGAGAGGGTCTCATCAGGGTGCCATCGGCCAAACAATGTCGGCTGGCAACCCCAGGATGAGAGCCTTCTCTGTGGCAACCCCAGCCCTGTGGAACGAACTTCCCCCGGAAATCCAGACCATCATGGATCTCCTGGTCTTCCATCGGGCTCTAAAGACATTTTTATTTTCCCAAGCCGGGTTGTCCTGATCCTTCTTTTATATTTCGTATTTTAATTGGGTCTTAAATTTTAAATCTTATATGAAAAATTTTTTAGTCAGGCCAGTATGTTTAATTATTTTAAAGGGTTTTAATTATTGTATGTTTGTGCTTTTATTTCTGGCTGTACACTGCCCTGAGTCCCTTGGGAGAGGGGCGGTATAGAAATTTAAATAATAAATAAATAAACAAATAAATTCTGGTGACTAATAGAATTTTAAGTAAAATGCATGGATGTTGGTATTCATAATAATAATGACAGTGACGCATTTAACTGGAAAAATTAGGAGCCACCCAATAGATTATTTGAATGTAGTCATTTACCATTTGAAACACAGTGCAACATCAAACAGAACTGGGAACATGGAGGAGAAAGCAGACTGTTGCAGAAAAAAAGGTCACTAGTCTAAGGAAGGGGAATGAAAAACATGAGGAAAGGACTCAGAGTAATTCCATCTTAAGTATAAGAAGATCTGGAGAATCACTTTGGCAAACATTCAGGTTTCTCATATTTCAAGATTCTTCCCTAATAGCAATAAAGATCATTCCAGAAATCCAAGTTGCTTTTATTTCCTGAGTTTGCAAGTCTTGAAGGACAAGACAGTATTTCCGTATTGAGTCTATGTGGACAAATAATTTGTAATTTTATATCTGTTTGTTTGTTAAATTCAAGGCCCACTGGCCAGATCTAGCCTGCGGTCTCCTTGAATCTGGCCTGTGGGGCTGCCCTGGAGGAGGTGGGAGTGGTTTTGTCTGCAGAGGGTGGTGTCATTCACAGAGGGGGGGTGTTGTCTGCAGGGTGGTGGTGGCTGTGGGTGTGTGTGGGAGGAATGGCAGCAGCATCCCTCAATGAAATTGAGTTTGACACTTCTGGTTTAATTTATATGCTGCCCATCTCACCAAGAAGCAATTCTAGGTGACTTTAAATCAGTAAAACTCTAATATAAAATAAATTTAGAAACCCCATGCATCTTCCTCACTGAGCAGTGTACAAATAGATATAAACACGTATTTATACATATATAAATATGTAGTAAAAACAGTTAAAATCAAAATAATTAAAATTAAAAATGGCTATGGGCAGAATCAGGTCTTCAAGCATTTATGGAAGGCCAGCAGAGTGGGTACTTGTCTCAACTCTTGGTGGTATAATTTTTTCAAAGGTTGATGATAACAGCAGAGAAGGCTCTCTTCCAGTCAACTAATGGGATTTTCTGTATGCTTTGCCTGCCTGCCTGGGTGGGATGGTCTGATGTAATGGGTCAAAGGCAGCTCCACAGCTAATCTGGCTTCATGCCATGTAGGGGACTTTATACCTATATGTGCTAGTTATTAGAAGCAGGGCAAAAGCTCAAAGCAGTAGATTAATATAGATTGATGCAACTTTTTATAGGCTGTCCACTTCATATAAACCATTTTGCATGGGACTACACACTAAGCGTATTTTCTAAGAATTCAAAGAGCAACGGTGTGCAACAAAAAAACAATCTTTCACCAAGATGGTATTTTTCTTTTCCAATCTGTCCATTGTCTACAAATTTATTAGGAAGTCAGTAATATTGTACTTGCTTCCTTTTTTTTATCTGCAAAAAGCTATCTTAATCTAAAGGAAAATGGAGAGGGAATAAAATTGCCATAGGTGGAACAATTTCTTCATCTTATTTGTCTTTAATTTTAACTCGGGTTTTATTTATTTATTTCCTTTAAAAAAAGACTGTTTTGAAAGACAGGTAGGTGCACCAGAGAAGAATAACAGATCAGGATGACAGGAAACACAACTTTCACCTAAAGAATTCAACAATTCTCCTGGGGACAATTGTTAAAAACCAACTGCTTCATGATGCAGAATTCATTTTTGCTAGCTGGGGGCTTAACAAGTTTTCCACCAATTTTAACCACCATCCTGCTCCATTTTCTCACCTGTCCTGGGGGCAAGTACCAGCTTGAGGTCCAATTCTTCCTAACCGGGCAGGGTCAGTCTAGCCTCTTGAGTTTTTCGAGATGTACAAAAGAACATTAGAAGCATTATGGGTATTTTAAACATTCTAGTTTTCTGACATTAAGCGTTCCAGTTGATCCTTTTTTCAGTAGCTGTTTTTGTTGTTAATTTCAGGGAAACCTGTCCCCGTAAATGCACACAGCTATTCACAACTGTCACTGCTGTGGAAGATACAGGATTGTTCTTTGATTAGTAAATAATTAATGGAATTCACTTGCACGAGATGTGGATAATAAGAGCTAGCTCTCTCTCTAGGAGAGAGGGGGAAATTATAACAAATGGATCATATCCCCCCCCATGGAATGTTCTTCAAATATGTTGAAATATAGTTTCTGTCACTTCCATTCAATATTGGCATGATTGACTAGAGTTGTTTCCAATATAACTAGAAAACATGATATCCAGAAGGGAGGTGTGAAAACCCTTTCCTTTGGTTTTTTCATGTGTATGGAAAATAAAATTTCATTGTATTATTTTTGATGTTCATTTGTGTTCATTTTGGTGTTTGGATTTTTAAAAGAGGTGTCTACTTTGACATTACACTAAAAGGAGGTTTGAATCACTGTGATAAATGTTAAATTTAATTGATTACCTTTTTTTTTGTACACTCTTCTGCAAAGAAATCTCCCTCCTGGGAATGAAGCCACCCTGTTACAGCAACGTGAAGCAAATTCTTATTGTTGAAGCAGTGTGATGCAAGCATTGGGGCATGCTGACTTCTGGTGTGGTGTGGGTTTAGAATAATGCTCACCAGCACACCACTACACACACTCAAGAACTTTGTGAGTGCATCTGTTTGAATGTTTTTGATCATTGCCCCTATAGCCCAGATTTGGCACCGAACGACTTCCACCTCTTCTGACTTCATTCCCAGGAGGGAGGTTTTTTTGCAGAAGGAATTTCAAACCTTGTAAGACGTTATGACAGGTGTCTCAATTTGAATGTTGATTTCGTCAAAAAGTAATGTAATGTTGTAGTTTTCTAATGTGTATAATAAAAGTTCTGTATCTGCGAGTGTCATTGATAACCAAACAGAAGTTTTTTCCTGAATTGCCCTCATATATGTGGAAGGATGAACCGCTGGGATAAATCCCTGATTTATCTGTGGAGATCTGGTTTTTCTTGCAGACATTTCATTACCAAAGTAGGCAACATCATCAATGTGAGAAAGGAGTGTGGTTTGCTCTATTTTATATATTGGTGGCTTGGTGTGAGTGGTCTTGGTGTTTCTTTGATTGGGCTGTTGCTTACTGTTAGCTTGTTTGTCTGAGTTGGAAGTTCCTTGATTGGAGTATTGTTTACTTCTTGACTGTTGGTCTAGTGGTAATCTTGGCATTAATTTCTACTCATCTGTGTGTTGATTGATGGTGAGAAGGTATTTCTTACTGTAAAAAGGGTATATGATTATACTAAGACAGGGGTCTCCAACCTTGACAACTTTACAACTTGTGAACTTCAAATTCCAGAATCCACCAGTCAGCCATGTTGTAAAGTTGCCAAGGTTGAAGATCCCTGTACTAAGGCATCTGTTAAAGTTTAAAAGATCAGGGTTCAATCCCGCACACACATTTTGGGAGTTTTGTGTAATCTGACAAGAAGTGCTTATGATAGTTTAGAAGGTGCATAGTTGTTATGCTATTTAATCCATTTATTTAATTCCATCTCATGTACTTTGGTCATAAAGGTAGAAGAGTCTGCTAATCGTAGTTTCAGAAGCTTTTCTATCATTTGATTTGGAAAATGGATTTGCATTTTTTAAAAAGAAAAGGCCTCTCAGCAATTTGCTCACATTTTGTATACACTATTTCAAAGAAGCACATTTTTTCATAAAACAAATTCTTCCTAGTTTAAGACATTTTATTTCTTTTCATCAATATATTTTCTATGTGGATTCATGCAAATATCAAAAAATAAATTACATTTGTGTGGGAAGCACAAATCAAATGACTTGTATTAAATATGAACTGATCTTATTATATGGACATTAATGGATCACATCATTATCCATTCTTTCATTGGGTTAATATAAATGTTCTTCCAATGTCACTATTTTTCATTATTAGCTGTCATTTTCTGAACCTGTATTTGCCTGTTTTTAATCTAATATGTCCTAAAGTTAACAGTAGTCAGGGTTTGTATTCTTTTGTCTAACCTTTACTCTAAAATATATATTAAAGTTTTATTCTGATCAACAGCTTAGACATTACCATAGTACCTGGTATGAAATGGCAGGTCATGAAATCTTGCTACCTCAAAATACACATCTACATGCATGTTTCTTCCCATGTCTTTATTTCCAAAAATCCCATACTCAAAGAAATATGGGGATGAGAGGAAATAGATTAAATAATATATGATAAAGTATACTATGAATTTTGGTTGTAATATGCACATGGATCTGTGGGAAAATATATGGTTAGAAGAGTTGAAATTTACAATATGTTATGATCTTTAAGAGAACTTTTATAAAATATTGTTGGTACGTGATGTCAGAGAAATGATCTAGAATGTATAAAATCATGATATAACTTTAACGAGAGAGGTTAAAATGCAATTATATGTGTAACTATATAAAGAATATTGGAAATTATTTCTTTATACCATTGTACTGCATCTTTCTCTTTTTCCTACTTCTATTTTCTTTCCTTGCTAAATGTTAATCACTGGCATTTACACAAATTAGGAAAAGTTTAATTTACAATAGTGATTGGCTTAAATAGCTATGCAAACACTAGCTAATTTACAATCGCTACATCAACATAAATGAAGACCTCATGTGAGATGATGATGATGATGGTGATGATGATGGTGATGATGGTGATGATGGTGGTGATGATGATGATGACAATGATTAAATTTATACATGGCCTAAACTCCCAACAACTCTGAATTGTTGAACTGGGATTGAAAAGGTTGGATAATCACCAGGAAGAGCCACATTTTAATCTCCACTCAACAATGAAAGAACACTCAGTAAGTTTGAGCCAGTCATTCTCTGTCAGCAAAATACATGTAACAAGGTCATTGTTTTGCATGTTTGCATGTGTGTGTGTGTGTGTGTGTGTGTGTTTGTGTGTGTAGATGAGGGATTTATTTACAATACTTGCTTACTTACTAGAGGTTGTATAATATTTTAAATCCAAAATAACTTTCCACTCTCCCATGTAGAATAATTGGGTTAAAATACAGTATGATTAAGAGCAAAACTTGCTAAACAAAATAAATACAATTTATATATCTCTTTACAGTCAATTGAACAACCTCCCCAGAAGACCCTTAATTGTCCTGAGCATCCCTAAAGATCCTCTGGAAGAATCTTCTTTTAAATGTCCTCCAGGGATACGCTGGACCAGAAAAGAGAGCAAATAAAGTTCACTCTCAAGAACTGTTAGGATGACATTGTTTTAGGGTAGAGATCCAGAGCAACCCCTCCCTTGGGATTTTACCAAATGATGTTACGGGTATGCGGTCTTTGACTCCTGAAGAAAATTGATTGATTATGCACCATCAATTTTTTCTGAAAGAAAAATAGGATATAAATTCAATGAATAGGGAAAGAAATAAACACATTTATTTATTTATTATTTATTTATTAATCAAATTTATATACTGCCCCTCTCCCCAAAGGGACCCAGGGCGGTGTACAGCCAATAAAATGTACAATATACAAAATTACAAAAATTTAAAAGTGAATTAAAAAGAAATATTTAAAGTGGCTGGGAATTTAGAAAAAACTCAATATTAAAACCAGTTTAAAACCAGATTTAAAATTGTCATGTAAAATTAATTTTTCATGGGGGGGTAGGTGTGAAACTAGGCCAAACCGGTCTGGTTAAAAAGGTGTGTTTTTACAGCACGGCGGAAAGCACAGAGGTCAGAAATGGTTCGGATTTCTGGAGGGAGGTCATTCCAGAGGGTGGGAGCTGCCACAGAAAAGGCTCTCCCGCTGGGGGTCGCCAACCAACATTGTCTGGCCGATGGCACCCTGAGGAGGCCCTCTCTGTGGGAGCGGACCGGTTGGAGGGAGGTATTGGCTGGTAGAACGTAGTCCTGTAGATAACTGGGTCCTAAGCCATGGAGCGCTTTAAAGGTGGTCACCAACACCTTGAGACGCACCCGGAAGCCCACCAGCAACCAGTGCAGCTCATGCAAGAGAGGGGTCACATGGGCACTGCCCCACACCCCCATAATGGAGAAAGAGGGGTGGGGAACACAAGCCTTGCCTTATTCATCCTCTTAAGACCCATCTGTATTTTGTTTCAACTGACCAAGATGCTAAAATGTGTTTTATGTATATGTGTTCAAAAATTTAAAAAATCTTCTCATTTGGGCACTTTTGAATACAAAATTCTAATAACTCTTGGTAGTTGAAGTCCCTGGCGCTGCAAAATAAAATTCATATATTTTTTTATTTAAAAGTTGAAATTAAATAGATACTGATTATGATTTTATAAAATTCAGAATTGTAATTTAATCTTATATGATTAGTAATCAGAAGTGTAATCTTTCCTTAACTGAAATTAATGCATACTTTCAAATTCTTGCATTATCTTTTTCTTTTCAGAAAGATCTTTCTTGGCTTTGGATTGGGATCCTGAATTCAAGAAGAGATACTTTGATGAAAATGCTGCTGAGGTATATTATATTTAATAAAGAGGAAAAAAGTTGTTACACTTTTTTGTAAGTTTGCCACTTTATTTGAAAGTGGTAAATTAGAGTAATCCATTTGATCATTCCAAATTATGCAAAGTCATCTTATCATGGAAAAAACCTGCTTTTTTATTGTTAAAAATTGACGATGCATTCAGGAAGGAAGGATGGTATCTACTATCAGCTGACTGCCAAATTTTAAAAAATGAAATGTTTATCAAAGATTTCCCTAGGAGAATAGTTGTTATTTTCGGATTAGATTCATTTTCCTCGGACAAGGTAGGCATGGGCCTATCTTCTGCATATAGAAGACATTACCTGAGGCTCAAATGAAAGTCTACTTGATCATTGTTGGGTTTAACATAAAAGAATTAATTCATCTGCATGCTTTGCTATCATAGTAAACTCTCTTCCTGAAGAAATGGTATAAAATGAGTTGAGTTATCCTCCTTTCATCCCATTTCATAACTTGTCCAAATTTCCCTCCACAAAATTTGATGAAACTGGCAAAAGAACACTTTTACTCATGGACAATGTCTTTTTTTTCAAAGACATCCAGATAGATTTAAACTAGCAGAGTTCTACTTTCCAATTTGGCATGTTTTTCCATATTAGTAAACATATAGCCCTTTTTTACAGAAAGACAAAAATCACTAAAATGAATTTTGTTTCATTTGTTCTTTTAACTCAAGAAATACTTCTCTTTAGGATTTTGAAAAACATGAAAGTGTGGAATATAGACCTCCCAAAAAACCATTTGTGAAATTAAAAGATTGCATTGAATTATTTACAACTAAGGAAAAGTTGGGTGCTGAAGATCCATGGTAAGAGCAAAATGCTACTCCTGTACTGAAATGATTTTCTCACATTATGGAATTTATTTTTCACTTTTCTGTGAGATTTCAGATAGTTTGCTAATAGTTTCTAAGCTTAGTATACAGGTAATCCTCAACTTACAATAGTAATGGAACCTGCCCATTTCAGTCATAAGGCAGGAGGATGTTAATTAAAACTTGTTAAGTGAAAGTATCCTCATCCTGGATCACTCCAATGCATACGTTAAATAAATGTAGGAGTGAAAGCAGGGGTCTCAGGGATGCCTGCCTTGGACCTCGCAGGGCCTCCACCACCCCCTGAGATACCCCCATGCTTGGCTTCCTTTCCTTCGGGTCCCCTCAGCCAACTTCAGCCTTCACAATCCTTTGCTTACCTTCCAAAGATCTGCAGAAGCGGTGGTTTGCAAATTTGCTGGTGAAAAAATGTTAAAAGAAACAGGAGTGCACACTTCAGGAGTTTTGACGCTTGCAAATATTGCAAAGCTATACTGGATAATGGAAAAATCTCAAGAATATTTTAAGAACATCTCCGTCTGCTTTATTGACTACAAGAAAGCCTTTGATTGTATCAATAATTAAAGTTATGAAGAGCCCTGGAAGATTTGGGGGTACCAAAATATGTGCTCAAGTTGGTGTGGACAAATTAGGAAGCCACTGTGCAAACACCATGTGGTTCAAAATACAGAAAGTAGTGCGTCAAGATTGCATTTTTTTTACTTTATTCAACCTGTATGTTGCAGTGATCATGAGGAAGCAGGAACTTGAAGAATCAAAAATCAAGAGTAAAGTTTGGAGGAAGAAACATCAACAATATTGATATACTGTTGACACAACTGACAGAAACCAAAGATGGCCTGGAATATCTAATAAAAAAAGATTAAAGAAGAAAATGGGAAATTTGGCCACTTCCTGATAATCAGAAAGATCAAGCTCATGACCACTGTGACAAATTGAAATGTCAAATTAATAATGAATGTTAAAAAGATCAACTGCAACTCCCCCACTTACCTATCTACCATCATCTATGCCCTTCCTCCCACCGCCAGGTCAGGTTTGCCCCCCCTTCCTCATTCATTGGGGCCTTGAATGATGCAGATAGGGGCTAAGCCTGCTCCCAAGTTGGGGGACTGGTGCAAGTGCTGCCACAGGATCTGCGAGGGAAGTTGCTAGTAGGAGTAGTTCAGTTGCAATCACCATGCTTGGGGAAAGGCCCAGATTGGAGTGGTTTTAATAGCCTCCACATCCCTGAGGCCTGCCTGCTTTCTGCCTTCTCCTTCCTCCTGTGGAGTAAGGATAGACTGGGGCAGATGGAGCTTCCCTGACATTTGCCCTTCATGGGTTGAGCACAGGTTCACACCATACTATTGGAGCTTCTTGGTCATTTGGCACTTCCCAGGGCACGGTGCCTTTTTTGCTGCACTGCTAGGTCAGTCTGGTGCTCTTCTAGGAATGACTGGCTTTTCCCCCCTGCCCTCCCTCACTCACATAACACTGCAGCACCCCCACAACTTGCACAAAGCCTGTGCCAGGCCTCCGCCACATTCCTGAGGCACCCCCACACTGAGACTTTGTTTGCTTAACAACACTTGATATTACTTAACAACTATAATCAGGAATGCCAGAATTGTGGTCATTGAGTGAATTAGTCATGTGATATCTTGCCTAATGACCACTCCACTCAACACCTGAGATTCTGATCCAAATTGTAAACATAAGTTGAAGATTATCTAGTTCAAACTATTTTTTCCCCACAGCTAGCTACAGTTGCTAAAGTAGGACCATGAAAAAGCTAAACAGGAGGAAAATCGACTTATTCGAGCTATGGTGTCAGAGAAGACTCCTGTACATTCCTTGGACAGCAAAGGTGACAAGCAAGTTCTGAAGCATAGAAAGCCAGACATACTGTATCTTTAAAGACAAAGTCACAAAACTTTGTGAGATAAACACAAGATCTGGCACTTCTTACTAGCATTCAGCACCTGTGTCTTGAGCAATTCCTTCATTTCTCCTCACATAAGCAACCTGGCCTCTGCCCTCCTTATTCCGATCAGCCACCCCACTCATCTCTGTTGCAGGTGGAAAGCACCTCATGTTAAACTAGGTAGATCTCTCTCTCCTTCATCTCTTACCCAAGAGCAGTGGTCAAGACCCCTGTGTTCCCCTTTTTCATGGATAAGCTTAAAGATTAGAAAGGAAAACGATCTGTATTTGAACAATGATAGTTCGTTTACTATTTACATAACGTGTTTCCCCGAAAATAAGACATCCTCCGAAAATAAGACCTACCTACATTTTTGCCTCTTGGAGGAATATAAGGCA
>JANHFO010000884.1:64409-79292 GCA_032468095.1 Pareas carinatus
TCTGTACATCGCCCTGAGTCCTTCGGGAGAAGGGCGGTATATAAATCTAAATAAATAAATAAATAAATAAATAAATAGAGGGCTGCTAGAAAGAGGATTTAAACTTCCGTACTATAGTGAGACATATTTATAGAAAGTACACTACAATTAGAGAGTCAGTTTGGGGTAGTAGTAAAGGCACCAGACTAGAAAGTGGAAGACTGTGAACTCACTATCTTTCACTTTCTAGTCTGTGAATACTAGAACTGTGAATTCTAGTCTCTTCTTAGGCACAAAGCCAGCTGAGTAACTTTGGGCCAGTCCCTCTCTCTCAGCCCTGAGAAGCATGTAATGGAAAACCTTATCAAGAAAACTATAGGGACTAGTTAAGGCAGTCACTAGGAGTCAAATACTATATACTCACATTACAGTTAAAAACAGATTTTTTTTCTGTACATTTAGGAAATACTGTCTAAATAAAAATGGCTTGGATTATAGCTCCTATTTAATATTCTACAAGGTTGCTCTGGAAAAAAAAGAACCGATGGTTCTTTGACTGTAACTCATTTTGGTTTAATAGTGAAAGTGTCAAAATCCATTGTTTTGTTTTTCTACAAAATGGGCTTTGATTTTTCCAATGCTGATGTAGCTGGAAGGTTTATTTTCTGGACCCTGAGCAGTAATTTGTTTGAATCACATCAAATGACATTGTCTAAGTACCTCATCAAATAAAATGTCTGTATAATTCCACCAAGTTAGCGGGTAAATCTTGTCTGAAGTGCTACATCGGTTATGATTATCTAATAGATTAAAAATAAATTTTCCAACTCAGTGATCCGTTATTCTGTTCTGTTTGACTCCAAATCCTGCACAGAGTTTGGCGGCATAAAATCCCATTGAAGACCTTTCAAGACTGCAGCCTTTATCTGGATGTTTTGTATACTAAGCAAGCGGAAGAATGAGATTGCAGGTAGATTAGTGGAAATCAAAATATCTTTTTAAGGTTGCACGGACAATATTTAGATCTTTGCCTATTTAATCCCACTCCTCTTCATACCCCTTTGGTCTTAGCCAGTCATACAAAATAAAAGTACATGGAAGGGTGGTTAAAGTTAACATATAAAATGGTACCTCAGTACTCAACTTGTCAAATTTGGTACTCGATGTATTTTGATGTGAAGATGCTGTCCAGGTACTCATTGTTTGTTTGATACTTGATGTACTGCAAAAGGAAGTGGGGGCAGTCACGAAGTTAGATATGCTGGTAAGATCACTGACATAGAAAAAGGGACAGATAGGAAGTCCTTCCCAGACAAAGCACAGAGTCACATTGGTAAGTCACATGATTTGTTTGGTACTCATCCTTTTTGATACTCATTGTACCGCCTGGAACCAATTTAGGATAAGTATCAAGGTACCACTGTACTGTATGCCATCGTTCATATGTGCTTAATAGTCCACCAGACCAACAAGAAGAGAGATTTCTGTGTACTATAGATTTCATTGGCAGAATGTCTAATGTTTAACAGTTGCTAAAACATAAAAAGGTTCACTTCTAAATTAAATTGAAATTAGCCAGTAGAGGAGAGAGTGGACTAGGGGTTCAGTTTTCCTACTGAACACAAACACCGAGATTTCATCTGTGTTCACAGGTGCATTTTCCCTCTCAGACATCAAGAAAGCTAGTAGCAAAATGCTGTGACTGCTGGGGAAAAGATAGCATAAACTCTATGTCTCACAATCAAAGCAGGTCAGATAAATGGACTCATGATAGCTGAGGATGGCAAGCAAATATATACAGTAAATACATGCACATATACACAAACATTATGTGTTATGAACCTTCCCTAACCTGATGAAGACAGTGCTCCTGAACTGGTCAAAATATTTCACAATTATTCAAATGTATATCAACAGTATATAATTCTATTCAAAACAATTCTAAAGTCAGTTTTTTAATCTTTAAAATGTTCTCTTGAGAAAATGATTTTTGAAGTGTATTGTCATTGCATCCATCCATTTGGGGAATGCATTGGAGCTAAGTTTATTGTAGAGCAGTGATTAAAAATATTGATGTTATTTTCTTTCTGTTACACAGCTCTCCATCACTCTATAGCTCCCATAGCAGGCCACATTTCCTGATTTGAAAAGAAACTCATGGGAAAATGTCCTTAGATGATTTTTTTTGAACTTCATTCAAGTGTGGGAAGCTGAGGACTCTACAGGCCACTGGAGAGATGATTCCTCAGTGAAAAATGGATCTCTCACATATGTCCTTCAGTTGCATTGCGATTTAGGTGAGAAAGTATAACTAACATGAGAATTTTGCTGACATTTTGTTTACATTTTGATGGCATGGCGAGGGGGGGGAAGAGGGGGGAGGAAGAGTAATTTATTTTCCATCACACTGAATGAGACTGACAAAAATGCAGACAACTGTTTACATTCTACCTCTACTGCCCCATTTTCATGACTGCAATTTTTTTCTCAAGGATATTGAAATTTGACTTCTTGACATTCATTTTTCCAACCACAGAGATTATAAGACAAGACCACAGGGAAATTACAAGAGTGATGAAGTCAGGAGAATGGAAAACAAAGCCTATCAGTTAGATGGACTGATAATCATGTTAACTCATGACACTGCACACATAAATTTCAAACATTAAGATCAGATGATTTTAGGATGAGCTAGGGAACTGGAACTGCTGTTGTCAAGGTTAATAGTCATTGATCCCCATGACATCCATGAATTGATCCAACTTATTATTGGAGCAATCAAAGTTATAGTCAGTGCCACATCTCTTTATATGTTCTAATAAAAATAATATAGCTACAATTAGTAGTAATAAAAAACAGGAATCAAAGCCTTCTGGTGATGATTGCTGTACTAATCAAGTCCCATAGGGCTTCTGGAAAATCCAGATATTTGAAAGACCAAGAAAGCCATCACAGTGGGAATCAGACTGTTCAGAAGACAAGAGTCCACAGGAAAATTAGTAACTGTCCCACGGCATTCTTTTGTTCTAATTCACAGTTACAAATGGGTCATGCGAATAAAGCATTACTTTTTATGTCTTTACATACCTTCTCTTTTCATGGATCTGTTATTTATATATTCTCTTGAGACAATATTGATTTTAAAGGCAAATGCAATGTCAGTGTGAGTCATAGATAGATAACATAGGCAGATGCATACATATGTATGTATGTGTATATATACATGCGATGCATGCAGATGTATGCATACATACACAAGGCTAGTTGTTCAATTTCTACATACAAGAAATTGAACAACTAGCCTTGTCATGTGGCCAAAACAATCTTGAACTGAACTCATTAAAACTGTAGAAATGATTGTCGATTTTAGGAGAAACCCTTATATCACAACTCACAATATTAAATAATACAGTATCAATAATACAGTCCTTCAAATTTCTAGGTTCAATAATATCATAAGATCTAAAATAGTCAGCTAACATCAAAAATGTCATAAAAAAGCACAACAAAGAAAATTCTTTCTAAGATAACTCAGAAAACTTAGACTGTTCAAAGAACTGCTGACGCATTTCTACAATGGAATCACTGAGTCCGTTATTTGCACTTAAATGACCATCTGGTTTGGCACTGCAACCAAACAAGATAAACACAGACTTCAAAGGATAATTAGAACTACATAAAAATTAATTGGTACAAATCTTCCCTCCATCAAAGAACTATACACTGCACAAGTCAAAAAGAGAGCTGTAAAAATAATTATTGATTCCTCACATCCTGGACATAATCTGTTTTAACTTCTTCCCTATGGACCGGCTTTGCAATACAGAATACAGGGCATTGCAAACCAAAACAACTAAACACAAGGGCAGTTTCTTTCCCCATGTAATCAACCTGCTAAACAACTAACTTCACAACACTGTAAAATATCTAGTAGAAACATATCATTATTACCCTTTTCATCTTTCCTATTACTTACTCCCTATTACCTATTCTCTTATTTGTATGTCAATAACTGTTGCTTACATCTTAAAATATATAATAGCTGTGTCCTTTAGTATTCTAGTTTGACTTGTAGAGTGATCAATAGTATTCTATGACTGTTCAATATACATGGTTTCAAACCTATAAAAAAATTGTATGGCAGGATGAATGTGCTTTGTGACATGATTTGCAACAAATGTTTTGATATGTGACATGATGAAATGCTTTGTGACATGATGATTGTACTTCATAACATGATGACATGATGAATATGGTTTGATTATAAATGCACCTAATACATACATGATGAATGTACTTTATGATGATGAATGTATTATATGATTGTAACCATTGCTTGTCAATTAGACCCTTATGATTGCAACCCCAGTTTGTCAATTGTAGCCTGTATGTAAGGATTGAGCATTCACACCAAAAAAAAATTTCTTGTGTGTCCAGACACACTTGACCAATAAATAAATTTTATTCTATTCTAATTCTATGTCTTACTGAATTTGTCAATCAGCTTGGAGGACTCTTCTAGATATGTACGTTACATTTCTGTATGGTGACTATGCTATCCCTTTTCTTTCTCCTCTCTATACACATTACTTTTCCAACCACTTTTATTTATTAAAGAATATATAGCTATTGATCAAAAAAGGGGAAAACAATATTAAAATATAAAATTATTCAGATAAAAAGACTATTCTCAGCAGGAGCTAAATGTAACAATCTCAAGTTTGGACCCAATAGTTTCTGGCTACTTGAACTGACAGCCCATATTCCTTATTCAGAGAGGCTTCAAGCAGGGTATTTTGAGAATGAAGATTCTCAATCATCTAGGGAGGGTTGTCTGAAAGTTGAATCATGGCAACTAGATTTCTTTTCTTTTTGTTTGAAATGTTTTGCTGCTTATCCAAGTAACTTCTTCTTCAGTATCCTTAATACTAGGATGAGTCTTAGATTATGAATCTCTTGTCTAGTCTTTTTAAAATCTCACACCTGCATACAGTTAAATTCATTCTGTTTGTTCCTCAGAGTTCCACAGGCAACACAGAGAGATGGAAATTGACTCAACTGACCATTAAAATGTACTCTCTTAATACGAAATGGCAAAATCTCCAGAGGGGAAAATCACTTTCTGGAAAGGGCAAGGAACTACATGCCTGATTACAAACTAATTGTCCACAATTTGACAACCTACTGTTCTGACTTTTTTGTTGCCTTCTTCCTGACAGTGACTACATCTTTACTCTTCACTAAATCCTTTAAAAGTCAATTCCCTGACCCAGGGGGTCCAGAAAATACTGTGTATAAGAAATATCTTCACATTAAGTGGTCAAATAACTTAGGAAGCTTTTGCACTCAATTCTTAAATACTACTAAAGCTCTTTTATTAAAAAGTCTATGGGAGATGCCAGAGAGCTCCAATCTGCTTAAGTTATTTCCAGGACATCACTAGATCAATGTGGAAATGTACAAAGCTCACCTTTGTGTCAGTTCAGAATGTATAAAACATGTTTTCTAAATATCAATTTATTAAGGAGAGTATATACACCAATGGGGGGCATTGTGGTTCAGCGGCCAAGATGCTGAGCCTGTTGATTGGAAGGTTAGCAGTTCAAATCCCTAGTGCTGCATAATGTAGTGAGCTCCTGTTACTCATCCCAGCTTCTGCCAATCTAGCAGTTCGAAAGCATGTAAAAATGCAAGTAGAAAAATAGGGACCATGTCAGTGGGAAGGTAGCAGTGCTCCATGCTCCTTAGGCCTTTGGTCATTCTGGCCACATGACCATGGGGATTCCTTTGGACAGTACTGGCTCTTTGGCTTAGAAATAGACATGAGCACCATCTCTAGTCGGGTCGACTAGCACGTATGTGCAAGGGGAACCTTTACAATTACCTAATACACCAAGGTCCTAGTGACTGATCTCCAGTGGAATTGTTTTATTCCACTGGGGGTGGAGAGAAAGCACTGGATAGTGAAATCTAAATTTGGAACTGTTTAGAAAAATGAACATTCTGATTTCCAATTTCCATCACTTACTGTTATTTTCTTCTATTGCAAAAATAAGTTCTCACTGGATAATCAGGTTGATATACCAAGGCCTTACTATAATTCCAGCAGCAATGTTTTATGCTATAGGGTCGAGTGATAGCTTCTTGGGAAGGGGGCACAACAGATTCCCCTTAAATGGTGTTGAGAACACAACCATCACTGGACTTACCTACATATCACCTTCTAGATGGCCTTGAACAGCCAGAAGAAGCATGGATCTAATTTGGAGGTGGCCACACTTATAGTCCCAAGAACCCCATCCACTTCCAATAGGATCAAACCTTTCTCAGATAACCCTACACCACACTTGGTCTTCAACTGAGAACACATTTAAGTAACTTTATTTGCTAGGTGAATCCAAAATTCTTCAGCATGATCCTGGAGGTAAACCTCTAAGCCCCCTTTCTGAAGAAGACCCGAGTTACCTTATACAAGGCCATGGGGCGATTCTCTGTGGAGGAATATGAGCAAATAAATATTGATATTTCTTCCCTCTTACTACCATATGTTAGGACCAAACAGTGAGCCCTAACTTGTGAGTGATTGAATTCATCCCTTGTTTTCCTCCAGCAGTGCTCTAGATATCTTTTGACACTTTTCAGTTCCCTCAACAACTCCATAAGCCATAGGAAGTCCTGGGAGTGATGGACAACGAAATGTTATACAGACATGGCGGTATATCACGCCTTGGCCACCTTCCTGTTCTGGGCAGCAGTGAAGGCACCAGAAGGACAATGCAACAGAAACTCAAATAAAACCCCCAGTTTCTTTGGAATTTCCATCACTAGAGGAGGTCTGGAAGAATAGGGAATAGCAGATGGGAATAGCATAACAGAATAAGGATGTTATCTGACCATGACAGAGGGGACAGATAGTGACTACAGTCCCACTGCTCTGACAATTAAGCCATGTCCGGTGTGACTGCTGTTTTGAGTCAGGCCATGAATGACCTAGGATAGGCCATGACCATCATGGTGGCCCTGAACTCCTGGACTGCTTCTGAGGCCTGCCACAGAACCAGCAAATTGAAGTGTTGAAGATCTTCAGCCTGGGGAACTTCAGAGCCAACTCTGAGATGGCCTTCAGTAGCTCAGGCTAGGACGCTGCTTCTACACCACAGGGAGGGTGATACAATAGCAGATGTCCAACTGATCTGATGAGCCTATCTTCAGAAACAAGGTCTCACAACCAGCAACTTGTGCAGTAGTGCTCCTGAAGATCAACAGAGGGTCCTGGAGGACAACAGCTACTACCCCTCCCCTGCCCTGGGACCTAGGCTGGTTCCATACTCCAAACTCATCCAGGCATACTTCAGAGAGGGACATCATGCCCTCCAGGCCTAGCCAGGTTTCGGTAATGCATAATTATCAATACAGAATTGACAACTACCATCCAGAATTGGTAATACAATATTTATCTTGAATTGTACTAGGAATGTTTAGTTCCCAAAATTAGAAGTTCCCAATACTTTTAGCCACCGTGCACAGCCATTCTGGTCAACCATTGGAATATAAAATAATGTAAGTGTAATAACGAAAGAATGGGAGAAATTCATGGCTAGTTGTCGCAGAGGATTTTCCACTATCAGCATTAACTGTATAATATAGTGGCAGCAGAAGGCAATGAATGTGGAACGAAGTGTAGGCAATCAGCAGGCTTTCATTCAGGGAGATGGAGGAGCCTGTCAAAGGCACAAACAACTAATCAGTTGCCGACGCTGATTGATGATCCTACCTGCATTCAAATCTATCAGAGTGACCAAGTAATATCTATCGTTTATGCAGTGGATGTATAAACTAGAGGTAATATATGGCATTTAAGCAAATAGATCATTAATTCTGCTTAATATGTGGGGGGGAATGTTTACCTCTTTTTCAGAAACAGCAATCTCTCCTTCAGGCGAAAACGGGAAGAGGAAAATCAAGATTCACTCTCGTTGAGTAGACAATAATGATTTCTTTTAAACAAGTTACAAATTTGTTGTCTTTGATTTTATTTCTGCCTCCACCTTGCACTGGTCACTTGCCATTAAATCTATAGCAGAATATATTAACATGTTAATTAAAGTGGCTGAAGATCAGAAGTCAGGGAAGGAGGTTTTGGTTTTTAGCATCCCTTGATGCTTTTGTTCATTTGGACCTTCCCCTGAGGTCAGAGAAATATTTCTTCCAATATTAACACACCCTTGAATTTTACTCTTTTATTCAACCTCCTGAGATGAATGTTTTGAAGGCACTGGAGAGAATTACATTGGCTTTTCATTAATTGTGCTTCAGCCCACAGAATGGTTTCAAGCCCCAATTTTTCTTTGCATATCAAATGCATTTGTCAAGTGATAATTTGGATTATAATTAAAAGAAAAATGGAAGTGTGCATTGGAGCAAATTAAAACTGACTTGGCATTCGACAAGAGAAAGTTAGCAGTTGTCTAGCATGTTACAGCTGCATTTTTTTAAAATCCAGCATCAGGTTTTACCCCCAAAAAAGTTTAGATTTGGAGATTGGGGTGGGAAAGAGGGTTGAATTTAGAATTAAGATAGAGGTGAAACAATTGTTGAGAGGCAAGCTAAATAATACTGTTTTTCCAAAAATGAGACCGGGTCTTATATTAATTTTTGCTCCAAAAGGCACATTAAGGTTTATTTTCCATTTAGGTCTTATTTTTGAGGAAACATAGTACTAAATGCATTCATCTGACTGACAATCTTAACTGGTGCTTATTTGGGGGGTAGCAAGCATCCTGAAAAATCATGCTAGGCCTTATTTTCTGGTTAGGTCTCATTTGGGGGAAAACAGGGTAATAACTAAAAAGAAGAATTGAAACAAAGAATAACTGAGTATCTAGAACAGCACAAAAACAACAAAATAAGGTTGCCTGCAATGAAGCTTGTTTCAAAGAAACACAAGTATTAAAAGATGTCAATAGCGTAATATCAAATATAAGTACCACCTTACTTGCAAGCAACAATCCAATTAATGTATAGCCCATCTGCAGATATAACTGAATACCTTGAAAACAAAATCAAAACAAAAAAACAAACAAGCCAAACTCAAACAGTGCACCAAGAAAATGGAACATAAGACTAGAAGATAAAATCAGCATACTAAGATGAGATGTAAGTCAGCTAGAACAGATGAAAACAATAAGAAGCTGAAGAACGAGAACACCAAAAAAATATCAAATAAAAACAAAGAAGATTAAGGAAGCACTGGAAATAATAAATCAGAAAGTAACAACTATAACTAAGAAGATCAGCAGATATGAAGTAAAAACGTTTTTACCAACCAACAATGGAGACTTCAGTAAATGAGTGAACATCTGACAAAGAAAATACAGTGCAGTTCTGAGCACAACTATCGAATAATCCAAAGTATTAAACCAAGAATGCAACTTGGAAAAAATTAGGACCACCTAGTGAGCAGAAAATCTTTTGTTAACTGCATGTAGTAGCATGACATGGTGCATTGGAGGATCTACTAGAAATATCACTTCTTTGCAAGCAAGGACTGGTGGGACCACAAAATAGACAAAATAATAGAAAACGATAAAGCTAAAGTGCTCTGGGACTTCAGGTTTCAAACAGACAGGCAACTGACACATAACAGTCCAGACTTAACAATTGTCAATAAGAAAGACTAAAAGATTTGGAGGGTGGCAGTGGCAGTATCTGCAAACAGCAGAATAGAAGAAAAGAACTGAAGAAGACAACAAAATATAAAGACCTGCAAATGAGAAGAAGAATGACTATGACAAAATAAAGCAAAGATTTTACCAACAGTAACAGGTACCTTGGGTTCAATCCCAAAACACTTGGCGCACCACTTGAATATCATCATCGGCATTGATAAAATCACCATCCATCAATTGCAAATGCAGCTTTACTTGAAACAGCTTAAATCCTCAAACAATTGCAAAGGACTCGATAGGAGGATAAAAATGCCAAATCTAATCTAAGCATTTGGCTCACTGTGCAACCAACTATAATAGTAATAATTCCTCTTTTTCAATGATTTTGCATGCAATACCATTTGCTCCTGGCCTTACGTTTGATCTGTCAGCAGTTCTATATAATTAGTGCAAGTTTAACAGTATAGGATAGTTCATCATTTGAAGCAACCACTGCATTAGTTATGAATCTCAACTTGAAGAATATCTAAGAGATCAAAAATCACATTAAAATATGCCATTTGAAGGATGGCCTTCTAACAACTAGCACATCCAATTAATGCTAGAGTCTAACTATATTTTATGTAGTTTACACCTTGCATTCAGAAAGATAATTCATTGGATTTAACGGAAAAAAATTCCTGTAGTATTCCTAAATTCTACAAGGTTTCATATTTACAGGGTGCTTTTTGAGCTGGAGGGAGAAATGAAAATAATTTTTCACAATGGAAGTATTTCTCAATTCAGCAAATATAACCAGGTATGACTTTCTGTAGAGCGTTGGCCCTTTTGGGCACCAGGGACTGGTTCAATGGAAATGTTGTGAGTATGGAACGGGGGGAGGCCCAGATGCAGGAGGAAGAAGAGGAGGAAGAGACGGAGGAGACTGAGGCAGGTATTGGGGGGCAGGAAAGGGGCCCCATACGGGAAGAGGAGGCAGGGCCAGCAACACAAACAGTGGAAGTAGAGGAAGAAGTGGAAGAAGAGGAAGGGCGGGCAGAGTCAGCAGGTGAGGAGACTGAGTGGGACTTGCAGGACGCCAGGATAAGGCGTCGTTTGCGGCGGGAGGAGGCGCGGCGGCAGGGAACGAATGTGAGTGGCCGCAGGGGTGGGCGCAGCCGCCAGGCCACGCCCCGGAAGCAATAAAGGTAGGCCTGCGAAGATGGGCGGCATCTGGAGCAATAACGTTTATCGGCAATTGCTCGGTACCCGGAAGAAGCCGCACCTCAGGACTCGGATTGGATCCCTCGTGACTGACCTCGGACTTTTGATCGGACTCCCATCGGCGCTCGGAACTCGGATCGGTTAAGGACTTGGCTTTGGAACTTGGACTGGACGGCAGGACAAACCTCGCCCACACAGCGCAGCTCGGGGATTTCCCCCCACCCTTTTCCTCGCAGAGAGTTTGGGACGCAGGCGAAGGCGAGCGCATTCCGCAGCTCGGGGATTTCCCCACCCACCTCTTTGGTGTCTTTGTATTCATAATGCATCTTATATTTGATGGCATCTTTCCAGGGTAAAGGTTTTTTATTTTTTTGTTTCTAATAGAAAAATAAGAATCACAATTAGAATCAGAATTTATTTTCGCCATGTGTGTTAGGACACACAAGGAATTTGTCTTAAGTGACAGTGCTCAAACTACATACATACACAACAGAATACAATCATGGGTGTGTCTTATAATCTGTGGCGTCTTATAATCAATGTAATACAGTAAATACTAAACTCTTGCTTTAATCGATCTCAGTTTCATAAACTTTGGATACAATGGAAAGGATTTTCACCCAGGCAGCTCCTGGAAGCAATGGCTTGTCTATTCTTAGGAAAAGCAGGCAAGATAGTAGTCCATGCTTCTCCTAAAACCCAAGTATGCTTTTTCATTATCTTCATGTTTGAGTTCTTGGCAAAAGAAGAAGATCCAATGGAGGAATACTAGGTGACAGCAGTGTCTGAAGTCAAGAAGGGAGGCTGGGAAGGTGCTGGGGAAAATAGTGAGACAGCAAATCAGAGAGGCCCTTACTTTGACTGGCAGCATTTAGAGAAAATTCCTAGGTCGGGTTCTGAGACAAATTGCCCGTAGAAGGAAAGAAAAAAGAGGTGAAGCAGTGACCATTTCCAGATCTCACTACAGGGCATTGCAAACCAAAACAACTAGACACAAGGATAGTTTCTTCCCTCATGTCATCAGCCTACTAAACAGCTAACTTACATGTCAGTGTCAATGCGAGGGTGTTTTTGCGACAGGATGAAATGGGTTTTTGTGACATGATGTTTGCACTTTATAACATGATGACATGATGAATGTATACATGCTTTATAACTATGAATGCATCTTATGCTTATATATACAATTCATGATTAAGATAGTGGCTTGTTGATTGCAGCTTATACTTACTTTATGACTATGAATGTATCTTATGCTTATATACACAACTTATTATGCCTATATACGCAATGACTATGGTTATATATACAAATGATCATGATTATGCATATATATAAATACAAATGTCTATGAAATGTATCTTGGATTGTATCTTTGTTGCAATCACAGTTGTATGTAGGTATTGAGCATGCTCACTGAAGACAAATTCCTTGTGTCCTGACACACTTGGAAAAATAAATTATGATTCTGATGGTAATTATTATCTTTCTTTTTCTCTCTGACCTGTTTATACAAGACACTAAGCAGAAAAATGAACCAGGACCTCTAAACCAGGGGATATTCTGCTTAGTTTGTCTGCATTGGAAAATTAAGGATCTTGGAGTTGCTTGGTATCCACCATCTGTTGATTATAAATATACTGCTTCTTGAGGGAAGATATTAAAATGAGAATAAATATGGAAAGGGGAGATAGAAAAATGAATTAAAATATGGAGATAGAAGGAGAAGATATTTCAAATATGCCATAGAATGCCATTTATCCAAACTCTTGGGTAAAGTTAATCTGAGCAGAACAATCACTTTAAATGAGCAGCATATGGAATATATGAAGCATATGAAATTCTTCAAACAAACTCAAAGTCAAGAAAAGAAATAACTGTTTGGGTCGAGCTGAAGAAATTTCAAAACTGTTTCATAATTCTAGTCTACCTATGCTAGTCTTTTCTTTCAAATGTGTTTTGGTGATTACTGTTTTGTTTACCATGGAAGAAAGAGGAGGTTTGCTATTTTCATTCCCTTTATTATAGGCACTAAAATCTTAATTCAGTCAATTGCCAACCTATTGCTTGTTTAATGTTGTAATGGCTCAATAACTGAGAAATTGTTAGGACTGTCTGCAATTATTCAAATTGTTTTTATTCTATTTAAGAAGGCAATCACACCTGAGTATATCTAGTGATCACATTAATTTTTATGGGTGATCAAAACTCCTTTCACTCGAAGGGAGGATATCAAATGTAAAAACCCACTCCTCTTTTTACATCTGGTCATTACCATTTCTCTGATTCACTTGTGATGATAATAATGCATAAAAAAAGCCTGGCCTCATTACATTATTATCTAGCTTCTGTAAATATTCAAAACATGTCACATTAAAATCCAGATAAAGTAATTACTGCGTTCAATGTGTTATAATCATCCTTTGATTTGTCACAGTTTTATACAATAAAAATGAACAAAGCAATCAGGAAGATAATCTGGTTTTTGTAATCAAGCGATATAAAAAGCGTATTTCTTATCAGTCACAGATTTTAGCCCTGAATCTGAAAGTCTGCATATATTAAACCCTTAATGAAAGAATTCATTTTTTTTTACTACTATAGATCACTTATAAAATACAGTTGCTTGAGACTTGAATGCACTGCAAAAATATTTCAACAAACATCTCCCCTTTCCCTCCTCCAAACCATAGACCTATTTGACATTCTGAAGATTCCCTTTCTGTTTCACCACTTATTTTGTCTTCCTTTCAGTTCTAGGTTTTTTCAGTGCACCTCAACTCCTGTCTTGAAAGACTCACTGTCATGCATTTATATTGCTATGTTCTATTACAGGGGTCCCCAACTTCTGAACTCCTCCTGAGTATCTATAGTAGGATCGAAGACTTCCCTTTGAATTTGTCAAACACTAGGTGTTATCATGGTGATATACTGTGATTAGACTACTAGTTTTGTTTTCTGCTAGTTTCCATTTATTAAGTTTCTGTTATTCTAGCCAGTTATCTTATCTATTCTGCTTCAACATGCCCATGTCTCCTAGGCAACACATTTAGTTCTCTGGGCAATCTTATCTAGTCCCACGTAAAGACTAGCGGGGAAAAAGTGTTTAAAAGTACAAGTCAAGTCATTTTCTTCCAGATTCAGCTTTCATTTTGCTTTTGTTGCCTGATTACAATAAATACTGATTACTAATAAATCAGTGAACATTGATCATGGACTGTTGTGCAAGTTACTTTGATGGAAGGAAATTTGGGATAATTGACATTAAGCTGAATCTCCTTTAACTCCTTGCTTGTCTTACATAAACAACCAGGAGAGCAAAATTTTATACTGATGTTTCAAAGCAAAAAACAGAAGACCAGAAAGGAGAAGGGAATTCTTACATTCCTTCGACTTCCTACTTTGCTACTAGGGGAAGCAGCCCTGGGAATGATGGAATTCTGTCCAACAGAGGCCATGGGTGGATCCCAGCCTCCCAGGGTCTACTTCACTCACCAGAGGGAAAAGGTAATCAGGCCCAGGTCCTCCAAAAGGAACTCTAATTTGGTTTTCCATGTGGGAGCCAGATTTACAGTCTGGAGTGATGTCTAAATGACGAACTCCTGCATTTATGGAAAGTGAAAGCCTAACCTGACCTTGAACTATAGCTGGCTATGGATTCTAGCGAGAGGAGAATAAACAGTGAAAGATACAAAGAAAGAACTCCAGAACTGATTACCAACCAAACTATAAAGTGGAGAAGTTAAAAATAAAAAATTAAAAATGATTAACAAAATGTTATTGACACTGATGGATGGATTTACATCTGAAATCAACAAATTAATACAAAAAATAGATGAAACTTTTACAGAAAAACCCAAAAGAATTTAAGTAAAGAAAAGACAGATGACTGCAACTTTGATGATGACAACATTGACAAACTGAGAGTAATAGAACTGAAAGTAATAGAAAAAAACGCAGCAGGTTTCTGGAGAGATGGCTATATGAAAAGATGGAAAATTAAATCTTAAATCAAAAATTAAAAGAAGGTTTA
>JANHFO010000884.1:79392-95094 GCA_032468095.1 Pareas carinatus
AGAACTGCTGATTGAACTCAACAATGTGCATTGGGATATCATTGGATTATGTGAAACACAACTAAAAGGTGAAAATGTAGTTGAACGTGATAGGACTGGCATCTACTCTACACTAGGAGTACCAAGGATACACAATGTGACAGAGTTGGTTTTCTCATCCATCAAAAGCTGAAAGATTCTGTAGTAAAATTTGAAAGTATATCAGACATAGTAACCCAATGCATCATTCAATTGAACAAACAGTACAAACTTCAAATCAGTCAAGTTAATGTGCTAACAATAAGCTGTAGTGACGATGAGGTCAAAGAGATTTATGATGATGTGGTCCGATTTCAAGACAAAAATGCTGATACAAAACACGAATGGGTAACTTTAATGCAAGAACAGGAAGAACAATAACTGGAAAAAAGTAACTGGCCTGTATGGAAGTGGTGAATGAGGTAACAGAGGCAATAGACTAGTAGATGTTGCTGAAGGACAGAAGGTTTATATCATGAACTCATTTTACAAGAAAAAAGCTAGCAGAAAATGGACATAGAAGAGTCCATCTGGGTATACAAGTGAAACTCACTACATCATGTCAAGTGGTAAATCATATTATGCAATAGTGCTGTCATCAAAAGCTTTAACATTGGAAGTGAGCATAGGCCGGTACGAGCTGAAGTGAAGATAGACTTTCCAAAAGAACGTATGAAAATGATAATGACATCATTAAAAATAAAAACAAAGAGTGATAAGCTGTTAGAGTAGAGCAGCGATTTTGAGATTAATTTATCAAATTGATTCATTCTATTGCAAGATTTGGAAGAGATGAATATCGTGGACAAAATGAACATATAGCCAAAAGCATCCTTGAAAAATCACTGATGAAACGATTGATTTAATGAAAAAGTGATGGACAATGAAGAAGTTTCACTAATAAACTGGAGTACGTTGAACTTTGCAAGACCAAAAGAAAACGTATCCAAGAAGAAACATGTCAGTTTAATCTGAAGCTGGTGAAAAAGGCAATTGAAGAAAACAAAGGGATTAATAGAGCAAAATGCAAGCTGACAAATTCAAGAAAGAAAGTTTGTGCATTAAAATGTGAAGATGGCTCTGTGTGTAGAACAAGACAGGAAATGTGAGATAATTGGATAATTCTATGCAGAGCTATACAAAAACCAAGGTCACTCAAAAATAACAACAACCACAAAAGAGGAAATGTCAGATATGCGAGTAGAGTAGAGGAAGTATCAAGTGCCATAAAATCAATGAAAAATGGCAAAGAGTCAGGAAATGACTGTGGTACAGTTGAAATGCTGAAAGGTGGTGGTCAACGTTTACACAAGATACTAGCAAAGCTTTATCCAAGATGCCTCAGAGAAAAAAATATATCTAATGCATGGAAAAATGCTGAAGTGATTCTTATACACAAGAAAGGGAACCAAGATGATTTAAAGAACTATGGCCCAGTAAGCCTTTTTTCAGTCGTCTACAAGGTTTTCACCAAGATAATAGCAAAAAGAATATTGAGAACATTACATGAGGCCCGGCCATAGGAGCAGGCAGGGTTCAGAACTGGCTACAAACCCAATGAATCACATCCAGATTGTCCAGCAAGTCACTGAAAGGCACAATGAGTACACAGTGCCTCTGTGCATGGCTTTCATTGACTAAGAAAATGCATTTGATTCAGTATTCCAGCAAGCAATAATTAAGGCATTGTTCAACCAAGGTGTAGACACTGCTTATGTAAGCTCACTATAATCAATATATGAAAAAACAATAGTGACAATTTGCCTTAATGAACTTAAAGTGGAAATCAACACAGAATGCAGTGTTTGACAAGGTGATACGATATCATCTATCCTTTTCTCAACCTGCCTTGATGAAGTATTTTGTAAACTAGACTAAGAAAAACGTGGAGTTAAAATCATTAGCACCCATTTAAACCACTTAAGATTTGCAGATGATGTTGTTCTCTTCTCACAAGACTCAGAAGAACTGCAAAGACACATAAAAGAGCTGCACAAAGCCGGAGAACCATTTGGCTTAAACATAAAACTGAAAAAGAGAAAAGTTATGCTTAATAAATTCACCAAAGAAAGAAAAAACTTTATATCTGGAGAAGAACTAGACATAGTAGACCACTAGGCATTTGTCAAACCAAGCATAATTTTAAGAACTATGCCTGAAGAGAACTATGTTCTTCATCAGTGTGTGCTACCTGTTCCAGCATAACATGAATACTAACCTCACAATTAATACAATAGCTACGAGAGGAACAAAAAGCCATGGAAAGATACATGCTCGGCATTACAAGACAGGATCGAAAGACCTGCACCACAAGAATTAGAGAACAAACAAAAATATATAATATCAAGAAAGGAAAAGAATTGCAATGAAAATGAGCTGGTCACATAGCAAGAAGAACTGATGGCAGGTGGACCAAAGCAGTCATGGAGTGGATCCCACTTGATAAAAGCATTCGCAAAAGAGAACTAAAATAAGACAGATCGATGACATCAGCAAGTATTGCAGGCCCAATTGGCAAAAGAAAGCTCAAGACCATATTGGTTTGAAACAGGCGAGAGACGTCTTCATCCTACAGTGGATAGACAATGGCTCAAATGATGATGAATTTATTTTGTTTATTTTATTAATTAAAGCTTGTTTTAATGACTACTGAACTCAGATTCTATTTAGAAATTATATAAAAATGTTTTGTCTGAATATCTAAACAGATGAAATCTCAGGTTTGGGTTTAGCCAGGAAAATGTAACAACACAGGAACATTTAAAAATGCAAGGCATACCTTCTATGTTTCAGAAATGATAAACATGCTAGATATTGACTATCAACAAAACAATAAGAAAGCAAGAATGAATCCTGCCTAGGGACTTCTGATGAAGGCATGGTGAGCTAAACACCTCTCCTTGGAGAGTGAAAATGATAGACCACAGAAAAGATTGAAAAACTGGTGAATGTAGCAGGTCTTCTAAATCTCTTCAGATAAGGAAAGGACAGCGATTGCCCACATGTGCTCTGGATGGCTGATCCTCACAAGGAGACTGCAGGACAATGATCTCCCATAGGTTTAAGCGCCAAAACAAGGTGGAGCCTTTAAAAGCAGAGTTTCACAAACCTTTCGGCTTTGCAGACGAGCGAAGCAGGGAAGAGAGGGGATAGCCCTGCACATCTGTACACATGCCATTTGTGAAAGCGGCTGACAAATGCGCCCACTGCTCACACAGATGAAGCGCTGTATACACATGGTCACCTATTGGTTGGATGCAGTCATACAATACACAATGGTTAGATGATCTGAAGTTAGGGGAATTAGTCATCGAGCCCCAGTCATCGTCGTATCATCTCCTTAAGCTCGATTTCCTCTCCGCTGCACCCCGCTGCAGGGAGGCGTAACAAACAGCATGGTTCCACCCCAGGCGCCTGATGGACCCGGATAGGTTCCTGATGGAGCTTGGGCCCTTCCCAGAGACCTTGTCCCACAGTTCAGTCGGTAATCTCACGGCCGCCTCTTACAGGGAGGCCAGTCGGGCCCTGGACTGGTTTGTACCTTTGCGGCTTCTGACCTGGCGTTGAGTCACCCAGTGATGAAGCGCAGGAGAAGAAGCCTAGATAGAATTTGGAGGACAAGCCGCTCCCAATCCGATCACACCCGGATCGGGGCACATACCAGGTCCTACATGGGCATGATCAGGGCGGCTAAGAACAGCTATTTTGCTGCCCTTATCACTTCTACAAATAGTCGTCCTACCACCCTCTTTGGGGTAACTCACTCTTTCCTGCAAATAGAGAGTCGGGTTGACCCGCTGGGGGGTCAGGCGGAGGACAAGATCGATAGGATTCAAAGTGGCTTGGATTTGGGTTGGATTAGTACAGATGGGGTGATGGAGGCAAATCTTGAGAGTGTCAACTGGTTTGAGTTTGATGCTATGACTCCCGAGGACCTGGACAGGATCCTGGGACAGCTAAACCCGACCACATGTTTATGGGACCCGTGCCTCTCCTGGTTGGTGCTGGCCTCCCAGGAAGTGACACGAGACTGGCTCCAGGCTGTTGTGGGGGCTTTGAGTGAGGCGCTCCTGCCACCCTCCCTAAATGAAGTAGTGGTCAGACCCCTCCTCAAGAAGCCCTCTCTGGACCCAGCTGATTTAGGTAATTATCGTCCAGTTTCCAATCTTCCCTTTTTGGCGAAGGTTGTAGTCAGTCTAGCTGGATCTGCTCCAGTCCGGCTTCCGGCCTGGGTACAGCATGAAAATGGCATTGATTGCATTGGGGGATGATCTCTGGAGGGCCAAAGATAGGGGTTGTGTTGTGAGTGTGGAACGGGGGGAGGCCAGATGCAGAAGGAAGAAGAGGAGGAAGGGACGGAGGAGACCGAGGCAGGTATTGGGGGGCAGGAAAGGGGCCCTATACGGGAAGAGAAGGCAGGGCCAGCAACTTAAACAGTGGAAGTAGAGGTAGAAGTGGAAGAAGAGGAAGGACGGGCAGAGTTAGCAGGTGAGGAGACTGAGTGGGACTTGCAGGACGCCAGGACGAGGCGTCGTTGGCGGGGAGAGGAGGCGTGGCAGCAGGGAACAAACGTGAGTGGCCGCAGGGGTGGGCGCGGCTGCCGGGCTGCGCCCCGGGAGCAATAAAGGTAGGCCTGCGAAGACGGGCGGCATCTGGAGCAATAACGTTTATCGGCAATTGCTCGGTACCCGGAAGAAGCCGCACCTCAGGACTCGGATCGGATCCCTCGTGACTGACCTCGGACTTTTGATCGGACTCCCGTCGGCGCTCGGAACTCGGATCGGTTAAAGACGTGGCTTTGGAACTCGGACTGGGCGGTGGGACAAACCTCGCCCACGCAGCGCAGCTCGGGGATTCCCCCCCACCCATTTTCCTCGCAGAGAGTTTGGGACGCCGGCGAAGGCGAGCGCATTCCGCAGCTCGGGGATTCCCCCCCACCCCTTTTCCTCGCAGAGAGTTTGGGACGCAGGCGAAGGCGAGCGCATTCCGCAGCTCGGGGATTCCCCCCCTCGCAGAGATTTGGGACCCCGGCGAAGGCGGGCACAGGCCGCAGCCCGGGTGCACCCCCGCCCCCCTGTTCCCCATGGTCCGTGGACTGGCCGAGACTTGGGGTGAGGGCGGAGGCCGGGCGCTCACCAGCTGGTCAGACGGGGGAAGGACTTGGGCGATCGAGCCCCGCACTCCAGAGCCCGCCCTCCCACTCCCGTGAACCGTTGGGGGAGGGGGCAGAACAGGAAAAAAGATTTTTCTACTGAC
This sequence comes from Pareas carinatus, assembly GCA_032468095.1. Lineage (NCBI taxonomy): Eukaryota > Metazoa > Chordata > Lepidosauria > Squamata > Pareidae > Pareas > Pareas carinatus. Next base: position 84,667 of record JANHFO010000884.1, read on the forward strand.
TGCAGGGAAGGCGATTTTATGTGCTGTCTGCATCCCTTGAATGGGGCTTGTCTTCTTTGCACAATCCGGTTACTGGCATGCCGGAGACCATTGCCAGTTCAAGGATCAGGGGTTGGGGATCCACTACTCAGAAATGGGAGTTCCTCTGTTCTTGAAACTCCACCCCTTAATCCTCCAAATGTAGAAGGGTCAGAACTCTTTTCAAATTGATTGAGAAACCTTGAGACTCAAAAGAAAACTTGATGTTGGTTCAAGGAACACATCTTGCATTGAGTTCTCAATGAAAGATTTGTTCTTTGAACCAACAGCAGATTAGCAGAAATGTCATTGGGAACAAAATATTGAATAATGAACTTAATACCCTTTTTCTTCATCTCAGGCCCAATACTTATCCTAATGTTGGTGCTGTTGAATAATTGGCCATACTAACTGTGTAGGCATATCTAATACCATCCAGTTTAGCTTTTCAGTTGACTATTTCACTCTGTGTATTTTAGAGTTACCCTTTGGTCCTGTGATTGGCTCATGTTTTTTTAAAAATTAATTCTGGGAAAAGAACCTGCTTAGACACTACAGCACTTCCTATTTATTTTCCAGAAGAGGGTATCTTCCTAAGCGCCAAACTCTCTACCTTAAATCCAGTTAGATAATGACTTGTTTCTTTGCCTTAACTAGATGCCTGATACTTACTAGACGCTTAATAATAATACAGCTAACCCCCACTAATATGTAACTTTGCTTTTAGTTTTGTTTTGCTTTGCTTGGCCTTTGAGTCAGTCAAAGTCGCTGCAGTTTTCTTGATAAGGTTATTTTGGAAGTGGTTTGCCTCCTTCCCAGGACTGAGAGAAAGTGACCCCACAAAGGTCGCACAATTTTGCCTATAGTGAGACTACACCCCTCATTGACTTCTCATTTCTAGCCTGTGGCCTTAGCCACTATATTACACTGGCTCACCTTCCCTTGCTGATACCTAAACTAAGCAACTCTGGAGGCAGGGTTGGTGTGGAAAAGAGAGGTTGAGGAACAATAAATTTGTCCAATAAAAGCAACCCCTTTTGTGAGTAGATGATATGCATCCTCCTTGCTATTATTTTGCCTCACCATAGCAAGTCAAGGGTAAGTACAGTATCTCCAATGCTTTAAATATTTGGACTTTATTAATAAACTATTAATCATCCCAGCATCCTCCCCTGTGTAAGACTTCTTTTGTTTCCAACCTGAAGATGCCAGAGCTGGCAATACCTTCATTTGTGTGGAAGGAGAAGACTTGTTTAGGTGAAATCTACCTAATTTCACATGGAATCTAATTCAAACAGCACCCAATCCACAGACATATAGAAGAAAAGAAAGAGGACTAAGCAGAGAGAAGAAGATTTCACTATGGTATAAGGAATGCATTATAATGAAATTGAAATAAAATGTTAAAAGTTTTCTGAGAAGAAGGACAAGCTAAACCACTTAAGTATGATACAGATGCTTTAAAGATATTCACTATAAGAAAGAATTCTGAATAACTTTCCATCTCACAACTTTCCTTGTGATGCCTAAATTAAAGAGGCTTGATTAAACCATGCTTTTAGGTTTAGATCAAAGGCTGATGTGAAAATCTGAATACATTTGCATCCTATTCATCAACACATGTGGTATAAGGGCCCTTTTAAATATATAGATATTACTGCCTTAGGATGTCTGCAGTTATCAAATGGGGTCTTATTCACAATATATGAAAATACAGAATTACTTAGCAAGCTCACCTGGAAGACCATTTGGCTTAATAATTACTTCTTTTGATGTTTGAAAAAGTTGAGCAGAAAGAAAAATAAATCTCCTAAAGAAAGTGATCAAAAATATTCAATTTCTAAGACTCTTTCCACACCAGTGGATTACAGAGGCATCAAAGTGCTTCATCTACTACAAATTTGCATGTCATCTGCATGTTTGAGCACTCCAAACAATATTTAACCTATAATTACAACTTCTCTCTCTCTCTCTCTCTCTCTCCCTCACTTGGGGAAGACCATCTAGATGTACATACCAGTTCAGTGATATTAGTGAAACTAAAAAAGACTACATAACCCTAGCCAGCGCATCCTCAGTCCTTCTGGTTAAGATTATTTGCAACTGAAATTCAACATGCTTTTCTGTCCCTTCCTACTTTTGCTGCTGCTTTCTAAGACTGTTTCACTTCCACCCTATAAAGAATCAATTCTTAATGCTGGATAGCCAGAAAGAATTCTTCTGGAAGGGCACTAAATCAATATTATTCTTCCGCTGCCCCCTTTTTACAGATCAATTGTAAAGCACCATAGACTTTCACAGACTGCTCATTCTCTTCTCACTTGCAACCCCACAAGTTTCCTTTGATAACAAAGCCCCTGTGTTCTATTTACAAGAGACAAATCATATTCTTTTTATCTGAACAGCAGATGACTCAGAATTAAGATGACCCCTAAGAAAGGGAGGACAGACAGAAAGAAATGACAAAATCCTAACCCATGTTTGGTTTCCTCTTCTTGACAACTATAACTGGAACTAAATTGGAAAGTCTCCCTTCCCATTCATGTGTGTTGTGTGATACACACTGAAACACACTGATACACACACACACTCCCCTCTCTCCTTCCAGCCAAAATAGGGGAAAAAAGAGGTAGCGGCTTTGGAAACAGAAAGAAAAATAAGACTGTTTGTTTATGGTAAGTGCTCAAGGAAGAATGAAATGAAGTGTTTAAAAGGAATCAAATGCAACAAGCAAATGGACCCTCTAGAGTTACAGCTAATGCTCTGAGACAGCCATATCTGGGGTCATTTCTGCCTCTTTGCTCAGATTTCTTCTGTTTTTATCACTGAGCATAAGATTACCTGGCCCTTTTCTAATTCACAGGAAAAAAACGTTCCCCCCTTTCTCTCAGATAGAGGGAGAATGCAATGGAAAAAACGACTTTAAAAAAATTCCTACAAAAATTCGAGCACAGCATCCTCAGCCACACTACAATACTTTTTAAAAAGATTGTCTTTGAAAATGCAGACACTGCATTACTACCTTCTTCAGATACCTGAGAGTATAGTGTAAAAGTAAAAAAAACCTGAGACTACAGATAGTCCTCAACTTAAGACCACCACTGAGTCCAAAATTTAGGTTGCAAGTGACTTTTGTCCCATTTTACCATCTTTCCTGCCACGGTTGTTATGTGGATCCCTGCAGTTGTTAAGTGAGGATTGTGGTTGTTAAGTGAGCCTGACTTCTGCATTGAATTTGCTTTTCAGGAGATCACAAAAATTTATCATGTGACTCCAGGACACTGCAATCGTCATCCATATGAATCAGTTACCAAGGATTTGAATTTTGATCACATGACCATTGAGATGCTGTAACAGTCATGTGAAAAATGGTTATATGTTCATTTTTCATCTGTTGTAACTTTAAATGGTCACTAAATAAATGGTTGTTAAGTAGAGGACTATCTGTACTGTGCTAAAGAGAGTCAGAATTCAATGCCTTTTCTTTCTTCCTCTCCTCCTTCTACCTCACACTTTCTTTTTCCTTCCTTTGTTTCCCTTCCTCTATTTTCCCATTGTTTTTATTTTCCTTTGTATTTTATATTTTGATAAACTAATAAAAATGGTAAACTGAGATCTCTGGGACAACGACCCAAAGAAGAGAAGACAATTTCATAAGTTATTGAGGTCTGGATAAAATCTGTATTTCGCTGGAATCTAATCATTTTCTAATAGAACATAGCCAAGGAAATAACTCAGCCCTTACTGGTTGCACAAACTCTACAGAATTGAAATGTTGGTTTCTTAAATTGTTAGAACCAGGGCGCTTGGGGGACCTCCATGCAGTAAAAGCCTCTGTGTCAATAGAAAGGAAAATCAAAATGGAGAATCCAGTTGTAACGTTCTTTAGAGATTACATGTAAAAAATGCAATTCGAGGTACAGATTATCACCTTTAAAGCCTTTCATGGCATGGGTCCAGGTTACTTAGGTTATTGTTAATGACCATTCTCAAGACCTCTGATATAGTACTTTGAAGCCACTATGCGTGTGTCCTGAATTTTGCTTTCCATAAAAAAAAATTGAAATTGAAGGACCTCGTGTTCATCAGAGATCGGTCTTCCAATTTGCTTATATTAGATTGCAGTCTTGTTCTATCATCCTAGGACCTCTCAATTTGTGTTATCTGCAAATTGAATAAGCAATTTACCAACCTTGTTTTATGTTACTAATTAAAATAAAAAATAATAAGGGGGTGTGCATAAGTGCACCAGGATGCCTGCCATCCCTGTCCTATTGTTCCCATTTGCTCGTATTCATTTGTTATGCAAATGCTTATACCTGTTTATAATACCTGCTGTGAAACAGATTCCTGTGAGACTTACTGGTTATTACTCTCCACATTGATTCAATGTTGACTCTCTTACTATGGATAGTCAGACAGTTGTGGACTTACTTTACTATAATATTGTCTACCCACTGAACAGCCCAACAATGAAAATGTCATATGGAAACTTGTAAGAAGCTTTGCTGATATTGGGCTAGATTTCAGTATATCTCAACATTTGTCTTGCCCACTAAGGACAAAAAAAGTGAGACAAGCCTTATGTCACATGACCTATTTTTGACAAAGTCATACCGACTCTTAGCAATCCTACTATAGTCTTCAAGAGAGATGCTGATTTAGTATGTACTCCAATATCTTTCTGGGTATTGATGTGAAGCAGAATAAGTTGTTAATTCCAGGGATTTTATTTTCTTTCTTAGAAGAGGAAATCATACTTGTACTTCTCAGCTCTCTGGCATCCTGCTTGTTCTCCAGGGTTCCTCAAAGAGTTTTCCAGGATACCTCAAAGATAATTGACAGAAGTCCCAGCAGTTCTTTTGCTAGTTTCTTCCTTTCTAGTTTTATTGAAATTTATTAGAAAATTCCTAAGAAATTCTCTGAGAATATTTCCCATTCTCTTTTTTTCTACTTCTCCTTCTTCTACCCTCCCAACAAACGATTACACATAACTTCTAGAATCCAGAGAATATTCAACCATGCAGCCTTCCAGCTTCACAAGAGAATTTTTCACATAAAAATAGACCCAACCCACCACTGCAGTGTTTTAATATTGTTAAGGGACCTACGGGCTGCCATTTTTCAAATCCTTTTTTCTTAGTTCAGAAGTTGTGGAGCTGTTCTAATGAACTTGGTGTGTTAATTACACGTTGCCTTGCTTGCAAAATAGTTCAAAAGTAGATCACACTCTCAAGAGCCTGCATCAAACAGAACTCCTTTTGTGCTTCGTGGCATTTAAAAATATTTATTATTTAACAAAAGTATGTGTTGAAGATAATTCCCTAATACTTATCAATCTTTCCAGATGAACAAATGGTGAGAACACACAGGAATTTTAGCAGACCTCATAAAAAAACTAGCAAGATCGGACCTGATTAGAATTTGAATGGTAGATCACCATGAGATTTAAGAGTGAAAACAAGACTGGTAAGTAAGAAAATAATTTCAAAAAATACCAGATAAGTCACTTCTGTACTGCCCCCCTGAATCTATGTGTCTGTGTAGATCTCCCTCTTGAATTGAGGGAAACTTTATCTTATTGAGAGAATGAATGTAGCAATTTTACCCAAATGCAGGACTTGAATATAATTTATTGAATTTTGTTGAGAAACCGATGTTATGGCTTTCATTAAAATTATTCTTTGCATTTTTAGCTATTACTATGGATGTCTTGCATCCATATTACTTGTACAGACTTTGACTCAGATCATAAAACACTCAGTTTACCATTATCAACATATTAATCTGTTCTCTAATTTCCTTATCTATGACTTCTGATTTACTTATATCTCAAAATGATTTACAAATACAATGCTGAAAGAGCTGTGAAACAGCTCTTGAGAGCAGTGTTAGTGGAAGTTAATAGCCGGGAAAAACCAATATAAAAAGAGGGATGTTTGGACAAAGCCTAAAAGAGAACATCATTGGAGAAGAAAATAGAATGATTTATGTATTCACTCCATGAGAAAACTTCCCCCTCTTCTTAATGTTGCGGCCATTGCTGATACTTCTAACAGAATCAGAAATTGGAGAGATCTAAAAGGCCAGCAGTGCAATAGTTTGGTGACATGTCTCATGTCTACAAAATAAATAACTTGTATCTCCCCATTCCAGGAAGACACCAAGTCTTTAACAGAGGACACTAAGTCATCTACCTATCATCTGATGGTTCATATTTTCAAAGAGCAATTAATGATTCTTTTGAAACCTATGCAAATCTGATCCAGATGAGAATAACCATGCATACCACATTCTTAACCAGTAAATCATATTCTCTGGAGATGTCCTGTTCATTCTAGGCATGAGATATAAGTAAGCCTGCCTACCCCTTCCCTCTGACCTTTGTCAATTCATCGCTTCATAAATTATAGCGTCCCAGAGCAATCTGGCTTGCTGTAATCTCTGTTAGGAAAAAAAAAAAGCCTTTTTAGCAATGTGATCCTCCAGAAATGAGCTTCCACAACACTGTGGCAGCATTAGGCAATCTAATGGTTTATAATAGAGGTAACTTGTCTTGCAAAGCTTTTTTCTTTTAGCCTTTAGAAGTCGTTTTAACACACCCCGATTGAAAGGCAGTGAAAGAGAGTGGATAAGAAACAGGAGCTGGCCTCTGATCCCTTTGAGACCCTTCTAATTATTCCATAAGCCCTTTGGTTGCTGTAAGCATCCCCTCTCCTGAAGGATTTGACAAAGATGGTTAACCTTTCCTTTCTGCTCATTAAACTCTTCCACAGCCGACCAGTTCAGAGCTGGTAGCACAATGCATTTGGAAGTAAGCAAGAGATTTGGCTTTCATTCTGGCCCGCTGATCCAGTTACATAAATGGCTATCGCATAGCGGGTTTGATAGCTATATTATGGCTCAGATCAGATCAGATTGCTTGGGTAAAGGAGGAATTGATTGCTGCTCACACCTCAAACTCTGTCTGTGCATTCAACTACACACGCTCTCGGCTCCGTCTCATTGTCTCTATGTCTCTCTCACTTGCACAGTGCCTGTAATCTTATCAGCATCTGAAAACTTCTGACAAATGAATTTTATTGGCTGTAGTTAAAAGGCGATAACACTTATGAGGCCTTTTGTTTGGCTCATTTCTCTTGAACCTCCTGTTCGTGAGTAGGAGAGAGCTGGCACTCTGCACTACTTTTATTTGGAGATTCTTGATTGTCTTTAAAATGAAGACATATATGTCTTGTTTATTTTGTTCCCTTGACAAACTCGGCTCTTCCAGTGGGTGGAAAACTCAATTTACTGCCGACTTGATGATGAAGGCTAATTTAGTATGGCTTCATTATGCATATGGTGTGCATGTTTGCAGAGAAAGGAGACAAATGGCATGTGTGATGCAGTCATTTAAAGTATTTTTAGAGAACTGAATCCTATTTTAAAAGATCATTAATTTATTAATCCTATGATCATTAAACATTGCCAGAATGACAAAAGTGAGAATATGTCGGGTGAATTAATTGCTTTAAAATGTGTGCACGTGTTCCTGAAGAAATAACCATGCGCCTCATGTAGTTGGGAAGAGGACAGAATGAACACATTGTGGGGGAAAGGAAATGCAAGGCCTGTGTGTCAAAAGAAAGTTGGAATGAAGTTCAGTTGAGAGAATTATGAGTTTCACTTGATTTTATTTATCATGACTTCATACAGTAAGAGCATGTGCAGAATGGCCAGATTAACAAAATCTGGAAGATGATAGGCAGAGCATCACAAATGAAGTTTTTCCCCTTTGCACATGGGACCAATGTCAACATGTACAAAAGGAGCAAAACCTGGACTGCACTGCCACATCCACCACCTTTCAAATTTTGACTCACACCCTTCAGCCTACAGTTATGAGAATTACTGAAATAATGATGAGAAACGTTGTGTTGTATTGGATGGATGTGTGGGTCAGTGCCTTTGTTTATTGCACAAGGTCAGGATAGTACTTCAGGTCTCTTAATAGTTCTGCTGGAATTTGCATTATCAGGCCTTGCACCCATTCACACTCATGACAGCTCACAGAAGTACATAATTACAGGTGAGGAATGTTGTTTGAAGATCTGTCATCTAAGCTGCAGATTTATGCATTACTCTTCAACTAACGGAGAAAAGCCAGAAGCAAGGATAATGACTTCAATAAACACATTTAGAAGTTCTATTTATGCTACATACTGTTTCTTAGTCACATCCACATATACATGTACACTGCAAAATTGGACAATGGTGGGGAGGAGTCAGTCTTAATATTAAATTCTCTCCATTTGGATTAAAATACTGTTTCTCCTTCTCCTAATGTATAGAAGGAGAACGACGATGCCTGGAGAAAGGGATCAATAGAAAGGGATAGCAGAAGTTCTGTAGACATGGAGACGAAAATAGCAAAGCCTGAGTTGGTGTATATTAGGAGAGTGATTGAAGGCTAGTGGAAATGATAAGATTGAACAGGAGTAGGAGAACAAACCCACCAGGACAGGATTCAGCAGTTCATCTGCATTTGAAAGACAAAGGCCACTCCTTTGAAGACAACAAAGTCCACCTTCTGGACAGAGAGGACTGTTGGTTTGAAAGAGGCGTCATAGAGGCCATCTACATTAAAACTGAACAGCCCTCACTCAACAGAAGGGAGTGGCTATGACACCACCTATCATCAGTTTACAACACTATCCTTTCAACAGTTCCAAAAAAAGACTCCACACCCATTCACATCATTCAGGTGACCCTGAGGCAACAGATAAACCTACAAGTGGCCTCAAGGACTCTCAGAAAGAGTGCAAGGAATGTAAATCCTTCCATTCTCCACCATTCAGTCAGAACTGAAAAAGCTTCTTTGATGAGAAGTGAAATGTCTTCATGGAAAAACAAAGAATGTTCAGTTGCTATTTGAAAAAGCACCTTCAGGACTTTAATGGCTGTTATTAAGATGTTGGACTAGGACTGGAAATGCCCAGGGTCATCTCTAGCCTCAGATGACTGAAGACTTTGGATTGATCTCTTTTTCTCAGAGCACTTGACTTGACCCCTTGACTTCACAGATTGGTTGTTATAGGAAAAAACTGGACGAGACGGTACTATGTGTGCCACCCTAAGCTCTGGAAAGAAAGGCAGGATGTAACTGTGGCCAACTAAATAATTAATTGAAATGTTGGAGTAGATCTGAGAAGATTCAAATTCAAGGTGCTCATCAGCTACCAAAAGCTACTGAATATCTCTGGGCCAGTCATTATTTTCCAGTGTATCTTATACCACAGAGTAAAATTGCAGGAGAGAGCTGTGAAAAATATAAAATTGGAGGCAGAAAGGTGAAATATAAGTCTAACAAATGTAAAAGGGAAAACAGAGCACCAGTGATCATAAATATCTGTTCTACCAAAAGGAGAACTCCAAAGACTTTATTTCAGGATTGATCACCAATAATTGAAATATACTGCGGGCACAGGTTACCCACTAGTCTCTCTATTGTTTAGTTGCGAATTTAAAATGAGGCAGAGCCTGGAGCAGTTCAGGCATACTGGAGAACTGTATTGTACACAAGAGGCCCTGGATGATATATCCAGGTGAAACTTTGACAGTTTCTTGCAGCAATGAACAGAAAACCAAACAGAGGTTGAGCCACAACCACTGGATATAAAAATAGATTTAAAGGGGGATAAATTGTTGTGATGAACTTTGGATAAGTTGCAGCTCCCCAGGATGTCTGGATGGCTATGAGAACTGCTGTTCTCGGAACACACATGGATGATGGCTCTCAGTAGACCCGAAAAGGTTAGTTGAGAGCTAGGAGGTAAAAACTCCTAAGAAGGAAGCTTAGATTCTACTAATGTTTTACTAAGAATAAACTCTGCAAGGCCAAGGAACTGGCTTTAGGGACCGGGGGCTATGGACTGTCAAAAGGTTAGATCCAGGAATAGATCAAGGATAGTGCAAGGAATGGAGAGTGAGAAATAGATTTTGGACACTGAACACAATCCAAGTCTTGAATGAAAAATCTGCAAATCTTCTTGGTGTTGTATCAGTGGAACCCATAAACAATGTAGAAAATTACTGTTGGACCTCAAAGGTGGCAGATCCAATTCAGAACAAAGGGAGATTAAGACATAGAGACTCAGAGACTGGGAGCAGGAAGGGACAGAATGAAGCATGTTTTATTCTAAATAAATGTAGATTGCAACATGGATAGACATTTCCCCCCTCCTCCTTCTAACAATTCTTTGTAAGAGATAGAGCTTTTCTTAAATCCGAGACTATATTTTTCTCTTGCTTAATACAATAGCACATGAAACGAGTGTATACATTTCAACATTCTCTCTCTCTCTCTCTCTCTCTCTCTCTCTCTCTCTCTCTCTCTCTCTCTCACTCTCACTCTCTCTCTCTCTCACT
>JANHFO010000884.1:180486-192353 GCA_032468095.1 Pareas carinatus
AGGAGGAGGTGATGTTGACTTTAAAGCATGTAGGATGGAATCTAACATTGCAAAAATGGAATACATAAATCTTATTTACAGTACCTTGATCAGATTAAAACAACTCTTTTCCTCAACTGTCAAGGCAAGAGAGAATAATAATGATGGTAAACCTGATTACTTAAGAGTTTGATTGCTTCTCTTATATGAGATAAGAGAAAAGCAATATTTAGGGTAGAATCATAGAGAAAGCAGGTGTTCAGACTTTCCAAGAAGAGGGAATATACAGAAAACAAATCAAGAAAATCAAAGCTAAAATAAAAAAAGTGTAGGATGCAAAGCAATCTAAACAAGAGGGAAGCCAAGGTGGATTTGAGGAAAGACATTCAGAATGTCATTTTTTTTTAAAGGTTGATAAAGATGCATTAATGATAATATGCTGGCATAGATAGCACTTAGCACTAATACTTATATACCGCTTCATAGTGCTTTACAGCTCTTTCTAAGCAGTTTACAGAGTCAGCATATTTCCCCAAAAAATCTGGGTCTTCATTTTACCAACCTTGGAAGGATGGAAGTCTGAGTCAACCTTAAGCCGATCAGAATCGAACTCCTGGCAGTGAGCAGTGAGTTAGCCTGCAATACTAACCACTTCACCACTGTGGCTCCTGTTCACGCTGTTCACATTGCTCTGACTGATCATCTAAAGTTAGCAATCCGGTTGATTCAGTCCTGACAATGTGTATGAATATATTTATTATAGAGATGGTGCTGAATTTCACTTCACACCATGAAAGATTTATAGATTGTGAAATAAACTTATGAATATTTTAACCCAATAATCAGCATTCACAAATGATCCCTGGCAAAGGGCAGGTAACCGTATTCAAAAACGAATAGCCTATTTGGTGTTTAGGGGAGAAGGAAGGCATATGTTAAAGAGAGGTAAGGTTTACCGTTCTTTTCTATGGAGGAACTGTGCTCTATGTGTTAGTCTATTCCTTGAAATTAATGGCAGCCCGGGAGAACATCAGAATGAACCAGCAGGTACATTTCATGTTTGACAGTCAAGATTCAGTAAACCCTTTCATGCATTTGAATAATCTGTCTCAGAACAGTCTTCTCTTAATGTACATCTCATATTTTAACTATTAATTTTTGAAGAAAAAAGAAAGAAAAAAAAGATTATTATATTTTGCCAATCCTCACCATGTCGCAATGATATCTCTTATCTTCTCTCTTTCTTAGTTGGTTCTTTTTTTTACAATCGTTTTTGCCTGTTTCTGTAGAGTCATTTATCATCTGACTCAAGAACAGGTGTTCCCATATGCATTGCTATTGTCCCATTTTCTATAGGCAGACAGTTTTTCATGGAAAGAAAAGTTAAAGTTTTCAGCTACTCTCATAATAACCTTAAGAGATGCACTTTTAAAAAAGCTTATGTGCTGCAGAACTTTTATGTAGCAAACAATAAATAAACAAGAACTCTGTATCAAAGAGGATGCTGGGGAGCCTATCTCCAGAATAGATAGACCTTAGTGTCTATCTCCTCGCTTTATAATACACTGCAATTCAATATTTGCTAGTTTATTCTCACCATTACCACTATGGAAGTTTTCTTACAATATCATCATCATCACCATCACAAAAGAGTATACAGGATTGCAGGTTTGTTTTCCGTGAGAAATGGTGGAGATTTGAGCCATTCAGAAAACATTCAAATAAAACTGGGGAAACACACTGTGGAAAATGATCCAAATCTGCAGCTGTAGAAAAATAAGCTGGTCACCCTAATATGCCTTTTTCTATCTTTCATTTCATATACTACCCTTGAACTGCTGCATTCAATCCCCAGGGCTACCATTGGGAACTCCTTGAGGGCAATAGTTTATAATGCAATATGTGTTAAGATTGCCTGTGATAAAATGTAATATTCCAATACTTCCAAGAAAGAGATTGTCTATGCAAGTCCATCCCTAAGCTGATCATGAATGAAAAGGGAGGTAGATTGGTGGGGAAAGTGTATGTTTCAGGAAATAAGGAGAAAATGAGCTAAGCAGTGTTTTAAATATCTGGATTTTGGAATGGTTGGGAGAAACGAGAAGGTAGAATAGACTTGAAGAAGGAGAGAGGGTAAGAAAAAAGCAAGGGCATTAAAACTAGCAAGGGACTCTTTCCTTGGTGTCAGGAAGACTCCTATGAAGCAGGAAGTAAAGTGGAGAACACGTGGACTTGTTTTCTGCAAATAGGAAAAGCAAGATGCTGAAATGAATTGTATAAGAACAGAAAATTGTATATTTTGGAGAAACTCTGGAGGAATCAGTTCTCAAACTCAGGATTGGCTTTTATATTATAGCACAGAGGCTTTCAACCTTTTTCGAGCTCAATACATGTCATTGCTACAAGGCAGACCCCACTCTCACAAATTCAACTCGTTACTAATCAACAATTCATGTATATTACTTTTTCCAAATTTCTCTTGTTTGTGGACCCCCCCCCCCCGGCAACTTAACACATATATCAAGGGGTCTATGGACCGCAGGTTGAAAACCTCTGTTATAGCGGAAATACAGTATCTATATAACAACATCATTTTTTACGGCCTTATCAGAATGGTTCATTAGAGAAAAAAAGAATCTATCAATAACCAAAAGGAAAAGTATTAAGTATTCCTGACCCCCCTATGAAATTGTAGGTTATAAGTTGATAATGTCACATTACTTCATCTCCCTCCCTCTCTCTCTCCCTCCTCTCCCTCAATATTATTATCTATCATCTCTATCTATCTGTCTGTCTATCATCCATCCTCCCAAAGCAAAAAATTAGTACCATATACTGAAAAGATTGCTATAGGGCAGCAAACAAATATTTCAAAGTAATAAATCAATATAAACATTTTTGAATTCTGCAACACACAATATACTCAAGCAATGCAACTATTATGTTTCCATACTCCTATACCAGAAAAATATCACTTACTGTTCCAGGTATATATTTACAATATTCAGGAATACCTATTGTTCTAAAGCATGTAACTGGTACGTATTACTGCACATCTCTTTCTACAGGGAGCTTTGAAATAAACACCATCTCAAATCTAAATTATCATGTTACTGCATATCTGGAACCACAAGACAGATACTAATTCTGTGTATAAGGAGGACCTGAATAGATTTCCAAATTCCCCCCTTTTAAATACCGTTCTTTGCCCTCCCAGTAGATATACATGACAGCAGTGTTGAAACGCAAATATATAAGGTTTTGGGAAATTCAAGTTATCAAATTCCATAGGCTGGACTAGGGTGGAAAACCCGATAATAGATAAGAAAGGCAGGCACTCTTCAAAGTGTAGGACATCTAGGTATGTAACCATAGTTTATTTTATCTGAGTCCACAGTGGAATAGTAGAGGTTGCATTGCAGAGCTTTAAAAAAAGCAGTTATGATGTCTGTACATCTAGACTACACACAGAGATAGAGATAAATTCCAGATGTTTCTTATTACCCAAAATCTGGTTTAAACACATGTGTCATTTGTGCTCCATGAAGCAAAGAACAAGATAATTTACAACTGGGAGTTGCATGTTACAGACAGAGTTGTCACGGGTTTTTAAACCAGGCCATTCTATCATATTTTCATACATACAGTTTGTCTAAAGTGCATGCATTGAATGCATGAATAATGCATAAATTCCTGTCATCTATAAAAGTGTCACAATACTTTCTATTATTTTGTTATCAAACTGACATGCAGGATTTTGTAAAAGCAAGCAGTTATATTTCTTTATCTTTGGACTGAGGAAATGCATATTCTATCTCTGAAGTGATCTAGGGATACAAAAACTTCTAATACCTCCCCACAATCTTTCACAATTATATTAGCATATATTGACCCATCTGTGAAAATAGTTGAGTATTTTCTCTTTGTACAGATCAGTGGGTTAGAAGAGTCCATTTTGGGCACCAGGGACCGGTTCCATGGAGAATGGTCTTTCTGCAGACTGGAGGGGACATGGTCTTGCATGCTGCCTGCATCTTGTGAGTGGGGCTTGGCTTGTTTGCATGGCCCCATTGCTGGCATGCCATGGACCGGTACCAGTCCATGAACTGGGGTGTTGGGGACTCCTGGGTTAGAAGACTACCCTTGAACTTTTTTTCTAATGTGAAATTATATTGAGACTGGGTGAGGATGCAAAATGGAGAGAAAGTATGTTTGGGACAAGGCATAAACTCCTTGCATGTTACAGTGGGAAATACTTTTCTATCAATTTAAAGGAATGATACGTTTGCAAAAATCACAGAAACAATAAGAGGGTTCTAGAGTTAGATGTTGCATGGGGAGCAACAAAATAGTGAGATGGAGTTAGCATGCATGAATCTAGCATGTCCTATCCATTATGTGAATGATTAGAATGCCTAAATAAAAGTATCAGTGTCTCAATTACTCGTACATAGAAAACGTCTATGAGCTGGTGTTTCATGCAGAATAGTGGCTCTCAATTTTTTCTTCACCATGGATTCCTTTTAAATACCTTTTGTAGCCATGCACCATGGCCACAGACCCCAAAGACCTAACTGAAGACTTAAATCATAACATTTCGATAAAGCTTTTCTGGACCCCTGTGATGAAATCATGGCCAGGGGTCCATGGATCACAGGTTGAGAACCACTGATGTAGAATAATGAATTCCAAATCACCCTACATTCCAATGGATTTCTGTACTATCATGGATCTGAAACTCTACTATGCAAATAGTCATCCACTTGGCTATTTGCAATTCAATATATTCAATATCAATATTCAATATTGATAGGAATTAATGTATTATGGTTGCGATAGCATTATCTGAAGCTAAGGGGCTAATGCAGCTGCTCTATGTGATCCAGTTAAACTTAGTGATAAAATTTTGTCACTTGTGAAACTGTCCACACTCAATGCCTAAGCATGTTGTTCTGAAGCAGGCACATATTGTCATTTTAAACTCCAGGGTAAAAGAAATCTCCATTCACAAGACTTAGCGGTACCTGCTCAGACTTTATTGGAATGGTGACTTATCTTCCCACAGAACTGATGACAAACTGTGGTCGTATGGCTTTTTCCCATTATGTTTTGCTAGACTTGGGATACAGATGAACCAAGGGTTAGAGTTTTTTTATAAAAAGAAATTTATTACAAGTTTTAGTTACCATAGTAAAATGTAATGCAAAGAAAAGGAAAAAGGTGCAAGAGAACAAAAATAGAAACGGAGAAATAAAAAAACCCAAAAGCAATTTATCAGCTTTATCATGACTGGTATAAACAATTTCACTATCTCTTCACCTCATCTCAATTAACAAATATAAAACCTTTCATAAGGCCCATAACTCAGCTATAGGCAAATCCAATAAGTGAAGCCTCCTCCAATCCAGGTGTCAGCAAAAAATCCAAATAGAGTCCTAAAATAGTAACATTAATTAACAGATATAAAACTCAGCATTCCACACCTCAGTTCTTAATAGCAAGCAAATCCACATTTAAAAGGCATAAACTCAGCCTTGACTTATGCACTTTATGAGTTTTCTCAAGGTTATAAGTAAGTTATTTACGGCAGGATCCCTCCAGTCAATTTAACCAATGATTTTTTTAAATCAATCAAATCAACTTGTGATTTCTGAACATATTGGAACTTTGTTTCTATATTTTGGTCTTCTACATTCAACTGCTGTAGAAGGTAGAAATAGTTAGATCCCTTATGAGCCAATAACCAGCCAATAGGCGCCTGGAAGTTGTAGAATCCTTGGTCTGTGTCCAGTTGTAAGTGTTCAGTGTTCAAACTCTTCCTTGTCAACATAATGAAATGTATGTTCAACATCTTTAATCTGATCAGGATTCAAGTTGAATAATGGCTTTTTGCAAAATTCTCCAAGAGTGAACAGTCACATAATTTCCTTATATAGGCAGTCCTTGTCTTATAACCATAATTGGTGATTGTTAAGTGAGTCACACTTTTTTATCTCTGTTGTTGCCATGGTTGTGAAGTGAACCACTGCAGTTTTAAAGTGAACTATGTAGTAATGAAGTGAATCTGGCCTCCCCATTTTTGGAAGTTGGTTGAGAAGTTTGCAAATGGCAAACACATGATCCCAGAACCCTGCAACCTTCATAATATTTTGACCATAATGTGAAGACTAGTTGCAAGTCAGTTTTCCAGGGCCATTGTAACTTTGAACAATAAACTAGTGATTGCAAGTTGATAGCTTCCCGTACTCCAGCATGAAAGACTTGCCATGCCATTTTACTCAATATGCTTGCTCCTGATTTAATTAAGCTTTGCATCTCTTCTTTAAACAACGTGGAACGATGTACAACATCTTTTAACTGTTTCATTTAACATTATGGTACTGTTATTTTGGTCTGTGACTATTAATGAAAAATGACTGAATAACAGTCTAGAAAAATTTCACTACGTTTTCCCCTTTTCATTAAAGAATGAGTTATGTACAGATGCTAAATATTTTTTTCCCTTTAAGGCAGCAATTGTATCCAAACAGATTTCAAAACAAATCATATTAAATGTAATGCCGTTCTGCTTGGACAAAATATGCATCACCCAGTTAAACTTCTTCTGCCTAAGTTTGATTCATCTGAACGAAAAAAGCAAAGCTTATTGCTGCAATGAATTTAGGATCTGTAACAATATTCCTACTGTTTAAAAACATATTGAGAACATTTATATTTTTTGTTTTCTGGGTTACCTAAAAAAAAAAAGATATATAAACAAGGGATTTGGGAAAAAATGTGGGGAGGGAAAACTTCTCTTGCTTTGCATATATCATTGGAAATGTGGCTAAGGATGAAAACTAGACATGGAGCTATTTTTGGCTACTTATAAGCATGGATATTAATACATAACACTTTTGCCAATGCTTAGAGACACTGAGAAGAAGAAGTGGTGGAAGGGGCTAATTGGTTGTTGCTCCTATCCATATGTATTACAGAGATGCTTTTATGTTTCACTTGGAGTCATTTGTTGACCAAATGAATAATTCATTCTCACATAATCCCACTAGTCTGGGCAAAAGACAAGTAAAAATAATGCAGAATTTGTGAAAATAAACAAGAAAATGGTATGGTACATTGAAACAATGCGTTCCTTTATAGAGCTATTTTATTTTTAAGGTCTTTTATGATTTGTTTTGTCTTACATGCCTTCCCAATAACTAATATAAAACAATTCAGTGTAATAAAGTCTTACCATGGGGTTTGCTTTCTGTTTATATACAGGTGCCTTTTCTGTTAGTGTTGGTGGAAGTGATGATGGTGATTCCTTGATTTGGCTGTTTGATTGATGGAAGAGAATATTTGTACTTCAGGGGTGAATAATGGGGTCCTTGGTGCTCTCTGAGCTTGGTTGTTTTCTTACACCATTCCCTTCTAGCACTGATGATGTTACCTAGTTTGGTGATGAAACATCTGCAGGAAAATAACCAAGTTCAGGGAGCATCAAGGATTCCACACTGTTTGATTGTTTGTCTGAGTTGGTAGTTCCTTGATGAGGGTATTTTTTTTACTGCTTGATTGTTGGTGTAGGGTTAATCTTGGTGTTAATCAATGCATATCTGGGGGTTGATTGCTGGCAAGAAGATGCCTTGGTTTTTTTTGTTTCCCTTTTAGTCTTTTGGTTGTCTCTTTTGAATGTTATGTAGATGTTGTTTAACTCAATGTCCATGTTGATAGCCCATCAGCCTGAGTTTTTAGGAATTCTCTTGTATTCTTGGATTTAGCTTGATCTAGGATGCTTACAGATTCCCATTTGAAACTATGGTGAAGTTGTCCATATGCTGTGCAAACATCTGCAACCTCACCATAACCACTTTATTCCATCACAGAAAGTAAGAAGATTGTTCTAGGAAGCAAACTTTGTCATGCATCACCCCTTCCCATAGACATACTCATTTCACTAGGAAAGTTCACTAGACTAGGAGAGTTCCCATGAAGGTGAGGGTCTCATTCCTTGAGTCATTGATTCATTACATTTAACACTTTTTGGCAAGGACACATTTTCAGCACGAAGCCTTCCTGCAGAAAATCAAACCTAGGGAAGGTGGGCTGAGGTTGCTAAGCAACAGCTTTGACATTGGTCAGGTACTCTGAAAAAGAAAGAAGAAATCTATATGTTTAGAAGAGCTGAACTCTTTTCAAGAATATAATGTGATATTTTGTGTGTAATAAGCTCCATTTACATTCTTAGCCCTTATAGAATTCACATTGAAAGCCTATTGTTCTATAAACATCACTGAGTTATTTATTTAGATGGCATTAATTTAGCTAATATGGTGTAGCTATAACAACTATGCTAAAGGTGAGGTATAGTTTTTAATAAATTTATAGTTTGTATAGATAGCCAATCCTGTGGTTTTCTCTATTTCTTCTTTAATTTGTGTTCCAACTTTATTAATACTAAAAAATATGTATTTTTCCCAGTAGGTTCTTTTGAATTATCTATTTTTTGCATCTACCATACTCACAATTAATGAAACCTTTATAACACCTGCGCTTCATCTTATCGCTGTTAAATCTTACTGGCAGGACTTTCCACATTATCCTTCTCCCGCCTTACTTCAGTTTTGTTAAAGTCAGCCTGAAAAATAATCCCAAGGTACTTAAAAATATGTTTGTTTTCTTCGTAGAGATATCATGAGAAATGATATTATGTTCTATTTAAGTAAAGAAAACTGTAATTAAGGATGGGCATAAATTTGGTAAGGTTTACATTTGAATGGAAACATATTTAATTTCCCATGTTTGTGCCAAATTATACATTTAAGCTCAGGTACCATTCACAACTCTGTTTTCCAATTAAAAAGCACATTATAGTCTGCACAATTATGCACATATTAATGAAAATAAACAAAATGCATTGAGTAGGGAAAACTGCAAAAATGGGACACCTTATCTATAAATTACAAACAAAAATGCATGTACTTAAAGAAATGCAGATTTTTAAATATTTGATTGCTGCAAATCTTTTATTTCGAAGTGCTCAAATTCATTCAAGAATGCAATAAGCCACTCTTATAAATGGAAAAATGACAAACTGAAAAAAAATCCAAGTACAGTATCAATCAGTGACAGCTTTGTGTTCTGAACATTTTACAATATTAATTGTCCTTAATAAAATTCTTGCACTAAAGCAGCTAATAAGTCCATAAGTCTTAAAGGGATCAAGGTTGGAGACCTCTGATTTTGATGATGTAGGTGATATTTCTTGATCAGATATTCTTTGTGCTTCAGCTTCTCATCTTTCATCTGTTCTAGCTTCTTTGCATCTAATCTTAGAATGCTGATCTTATTTTCCAGCTTGATCTTCCATTTTGGTGATGTACTTTTTTCCTATTTGTTGATTTTGCATCCCAGGAATTCAGCTATAACTGCAGCTATGCTATACATTAGTTAGTTTGTTTCTTGTACTGAGCTGGTGTGTATATTTGATATTACAGTATTGGCATTCTTTTAATATTTGTGCTAGCTGATTCTTTAGATTCTTCTCAATGCAGACAATTTTATTCTATTGCTTTTGCATTGTTCTAAATGCTCAATTATATAGCACCATTAGGGAAAATCTGGTACACAGAGATCAACATTCACTCATGGAAGCAAGAAATGAAGAAATAAATAAATGCATCCAGTCTGCTAACAAGATCCTAAAATTAAAAATTTTGCTCTCCCAAAGCGTCTGATGTTCGAAGATTAGAGGGAAACAGGATTTTCTCCCCCATAAAAATTTCTTTTAAAAAAGGCGACTGAAATTTAAAGGGAGCCAAAGGGATTAAAGAAGTTTTAAGCAAATTTTGAAAAAGAAAAGTAGTCTAAAAAGTGACAAAAACAGTTGAATATGTTTCTTGTCCTTGTAGACTAATTGCAACAACAAAAAAGAGATTGTTTGAATTAAAATGGGATAAAGTTAGATTAACACATTGGTCATTGGGAAATGAATCTGAACTTGGAATAAAGGGAGGATTTAAAATAACATTTAAAAGTTGGAATTGGAAGATGTAGACTATTATAAAATAAAGTGGTGGATATAAGTAAAAGTGCAGTGGATTATAAGCAAAGATGAACTATAAATTTGAGATGAAAATGTGGATGATGATTTTGGACTATTTATAATTGGAACTTAAAGACTTGGACTTGGAAAAGGAGAGTTGGATAAAATGGCTTCCACACAGAAAATGGAAAAAGAACAGTCTGATAAATTTATACTGCAAATAGAACAGCTGCTTAAATCATGAGAGAAATATTGCTACAAACAAAGAGAACAGGAAACTAAAAAGAGATTTTTGGACTTGGAAAACTACCAGAGCAAAATAGAAGAAGGAGGAAAAGAAGGAAAAAAAATAGCAACCAAAGACTAACGATGCTAAGGAATAAAAAGACAGAGAAATCTAACAGTTGTTCCAGGAAAGTGGAAAAAAGAAGAAGTATTATTGCAATGTGAACCAAAAAGGTTGTAGAAGGATCTGGAATAGAAAAGGGGGAATCAAGCAAAAACAAATAGGAGAAGAAAGTGGGAAAATGCACAGTATAATGTGGGTTAAAAGAGAATAGAAGTTTGTTATAGAGTTATTTGCTAAAACAAAGGAGAATTTAGCTTTTAAAGTGTTGGATGAAGATTTGCTACCCAGGTGAGGTTTAGGTTAAAGCAGTGGTTCCCAAAGTGAGCGGTACCACCCCTTGGGGGCCAGGTTGATGGCAAGGGGGGCAGGGGGGTGCTAAGAGGCAAGGGGATGGTAGGGGGTGCTAAAAGGCAGGGGGCGCTACCCAGAAGGTGCAGGGACACAAGCCTCCCTGCACGTAAGGAGCGTAAGGTGCAGCATGATGGCTGACTTTGGAGCACTGTCCTGGCCCCGCTGGGCTGCCTCTGCCACTGCTAGTTTGGCAAATCAACATGCCTTTCATGCTGCACCTTATGCTCCTTATGCACCAGAAGGCTTGTGCCCACCTCCGCACCTTCTGGGCCGTGCCCAGCTCTTGCTTCTCATGGGGGGGGGGGGAGAAGCCGGGTCATCCCCAGCTTCACCCCCTTCCCAAACCAGCTTGGCATGCCAGTAGTAAGCTTCCCCCCCTTCCCAAGTCAGTTCTGCGTGCTGCCAGTAAGCTTTTTTTCCCTTCCCCAAGTCAGCTCTGCATGCTGCCGATCAGTTTTTCCCCCTCTTCAAGCCAATTCTGCCTGCTGCGAATCAGCTTTTTCCCTCTCCCCAAGCCAAAACTCTGCACTCTGGCAGCAAGAGAAAGGGGCATGCTGTGGGTGAAGGTGACAGTGGGGGGCAGCAGGGGGAGAATGAAGTGCCAGAATTCTCTATCTCTCTGTGTGTGTGTGTGTGTGTGTGTGTGTGCATGTGTGATTCTGTGTATCTGTCTCTCTGTTTCTCTCTCTCTCTCTCCCTCCCCTTTTCACCACTCCCCTTCTCTCATTCTCTCTCTCCCTCTCTCTTTTTCATTCTCTCTCTCTCTTGCTTTCTCTCTCTCTCTCTCTCATTCTCTGTGTGTGTGTGTGAGTGAGTGAGAGAGAGAGAGAGTCTCATTCTGTATCTCTCTCTCTCTCTCTCTTTCTCTCTTTGTGCCTGTCTTTCTCTATCTCTTTGTGTCTCTCTCATTCCGTGTGTGTGTGTGAGAGAGAGAGTCTTTCTCTCCCCCCTCCCTCCCCCTCTCCATTCCTCTCATTCTCTCATTCTCTCTGTCCTACCCTCAGTCTCTCTTTCTCATTCTCTCTCTCTCTCTCTCTCTTGCTTTTCCTCTCTCTCTTCCTCTGTCTCTTTCTTAAGCAGGAATAAATATCACACTAAAATGTGTAATACTTAAATTAGCTTCAATTACTTTGTAATAATCAAACTAACTTTAATAATTTT
>JANHFO010000893.1:0-11710 GCA_032468095.1 Pareas carinatus
GTTTCAGGTTTAGACTCTATTTCCCAGTTCAGTATTTCTTTTAACCAATTTTGGATTCCTGCCCAGAATTTTTTGGTTTGGTGACATGTCCACCACATGTGACAGTATGTTCCAACTTTAATTTTACATTTCCAACATTTGTCTTCCTTACTTTTTGTTATTTTAGCTATTGTCTCAGGTGTAATATGTCACCTGTAAAACATTTTATATAGATTCTCTTTGTACGACATGAAAACCATCATTTTATAGTTTTGTTCCCATAATTTTTGCCATTCATCTAGGTCAACTGTGTATCCAAAAAATTTTGCCCAATTTATCATTGTTTCTTTTACCTGTTCCTCTTCCATTTCCATATTTAATAGCACGTTGTATATTTTTTAAATTATTTTTTCCTCCAAATTTAGTAATGCTTTATCAAATTCTGTTTGTTCTTTGTACAGACCTATCTATCTACACCAACCTCTTTGAGCCAACCTAGCATACAAACCATGTTACTTAGAGAGAGGGAAAGGCCTGAACGTCAGCAAAAATCAATTCAGGAACAAATTGCAATACTCAGTCAGACAATAATTAAAAACCACAAGGAAATAAGGGATAGGTTTGCAGAATCAAAACAGGACACGGAGAAAATGACTCTCCAACTGGAAGAAAGTAAACAACAAAATGAACTTAAATTACAAATGATTAGGGAAAATGAACAAAATATAAGAATGCTAGAAAAGCGGAAGAAAATGAAAAGAAGTTGGAAGAGTTAATGGAGGGAAACTCCAAGTTGGAAACAGCTAACCAGGAGCTTGAAGGGGCAGTGGCCCGGCTAGAATTAGACAAAGCAAGCTATTTCCTTTGATTTCAGAATTTAGAAGAGGAGAGAGAAGAGGACGTGAGAGAGAAAATGATAAACATCCTAGCTGAGAAGTTAGAGGTTGACCCAAACGACATAAGGGAAAAGACGGATGAAGTGTACCAACTCAACTCAGCATACGCCAGAAAAAATAAAATTCCCAGGGAGGTACATGTAAAATTTACAAAGAAAGCACCCAGAGACGAAATCCTAAGCTGAACCAGAGATAAACCATTGATACACAAGGGAAGAACTGTAGTAATCCTCAAGCAAACACCGAAAAGGATAAGTGACTTAAGAAAACAGTACTACTTTCTGACAAATAAATTAATCCAAAAGGGGATTACATTCAGATGGATTAACCTGGAGGATGTACCAATTAATTGCAACAATGCACGACACTTCCTAAATACTATATGGAAAGCCAAAGACTTTGAGGGAAGATACAGGGCACTGCTGGGAGAAGAGGAGGTACAAGAAAGCAACAAGGAAAGAGCTGTACAGGATGTGCCACAAAAGAAGGCACAAGATGAGAAACAACAGAGAAAGATGACGGGAAAGACCAAAGGATCATGAGATCAACCCGCACAAGACAAACCAATAACAACAGAAAATGAAATAGGAGCAATATCACTAAATATAAATGGACTGAACTCCCCTAATAAAAGAAAAAAACACTTCCAAAAATTAAACATGGATATAATCTCACTTCAAGAAACCCACATAATCAAAAACCAACAAAATTTATTGGAATACCCTGAATTAGGAAAGCTATTTTACTCTGCACCATTCACAAAAAAGAGAGTCATCGCAATATATATAAAAGAGACACTAAATCCAGAACAAATCTATAATGACAAAGACGGAAGAATCTTAATGGGAGAAGTAAGCTTATGCCAAAAAAGATCATTAATGATATCTATCTACGCACTCAATGAGAAGCAAGGAAAATTTTATCAAAAACTATACAAGAAAATTACGAACTTGAACTACCAAAATATATGTATCATGAGCGACTTCAACGCTATAGTCAACAATAAACAGGATTATAAAACCCAAAAGTCAAGAGTTAGAGGAAGAGAAATCTTACCAAAAACCTTTTTTAGAAGAATTAGGCCTCAAGGACATATGGAAGGAAAAAACCAAAACATAAACCAATATACCTACTACTCATGCATCCACCAATCATGGTCTAGAATAGACATGTGTTGGGAAACATTAGAGCTAGCAACAAATACCAAAGAAGCAAATATCGAACCAGGAATATGGGCAGACCACAACCCAATTAAAATAGTATGGAAAGGGCAACAAAAAAACCAAAATGGAATATGGACAGAGCAATACTGAAAGAGAAGAGCTTTATCGCTTATGTATGTAAAGAAACTAAGGACTCTTAAGTGTAACTTACATGATAAGTGGTTGAAAACTTCTCCATGTAATGATGATTAATTTGATTGGCATCTCATCAAGAAAGTTCATTTAAATTTTGCCTGTCAAACATGATCATATGTTGTTTCTTAGAATAGGGCTTTGTGTTCTTTTTGCTTTGTGCAGAGAACTTGATCATGAGAGTCCGTACATACAACCATTGACCTCTTCAGCAAAGCCAACTCTTTTGATATCTTCAAAAGAAAATCTGGTAGCTTTTAACAAAATGCATATTACTGTGCAAATGAAATGAGGAAGATTTACCTGATTCATCTTCTGTCGATCAACAATGTTTTATTTTGTGTTGTTTTATATAGCAATTCAGATTTTTAAATTACACTAAACAATTAGCTTCTCCATTTCTTAACTTCTATGGCACCAAGATTCACATTGTGGAAAAGAAATAGGACTCACTTTGAAAAAGAAGGTTTTGCCATCACAGTTACATCTGGAGAAGACTGTGTCAATAGGGGAAGGGATATGCCACTCATCAGTGATTTTACGAGGTTGAGGGGAAGGTGAGTTTGTTCCATTTAGCAGCCAGTAGTAATGACCTACAAAGCCAAGCAAATGCCAGTGATATGGGAAAAGAAGCAACATATTAATATACAAAGATAAACATCTTTGCAGCAAGGCGGATTTCACAGTAAATGGAAACTTGGTGGCAGGTGAAATGGTGGTTAGCCCATGGTGGCCTAGGCAACTAGTTTGTGGAATTCTATACAAACATTACCCTTCCAGCCTCCAGTTGTGTTAAACTGTTATTCCAAGAGTCTCCAGACACTACAGGAAGGAAAGCTGGGTTTGAGTAGTTTAATGAGTGCTATAAATCTTCTCTACCAAAGTTAATGGTTTGTTTCTCAGTTGTCCAAATGATCTTGCTCCAATTCTGAAGTGCACAATATTACCAGTGCAAGTTTCATTTCAAGCACCATTACATGAATATATCTTTTGATAAAGATAGAGAAAGTCTTCATCAGGTTTACCAACCACCTTATGACTTCACGCTGATCCAGGACTGAAATGTTCATAACAAGATGCCTTTTTATTGTGTAACGTTTTGTCCAAAACTTAAGCTAACTGTGTGCTAACTCACCTCTGAATACTGCTAATGATCCATTTTGTAGAGGGACAATCCCATCTATAGGCTTCTTATTACACAAGTTCATCTCTTCTGGTACATCTAGTAAATAATTAAGTTTTTTTAGTTTTAAAATCTAGATTTTATATAATTAACGGTATAAATCATATTCAGAATATAATGCATTAATATGAGAATTTATGATAATAGATTTAAATGAAAATGAAATCCCAAGGTTTCAATCACACACACACACAAACACTGCCAAGTTTCCACCAATCTACTTTGCAGTACTTTGAATTAAGGTAAAATACATTCGGTTGGTATATTATTTTTACCTGAAATAGTTGTGATCTTTTGCAAAATTTCCAGGTAAAAGTTCTTATGATATACTCTGTTCTTGGAACATACAACTCATATGATTACCAGTGTGCTTAACCCAGATAAGTAATGCAATTGAAAAGAGCACTGCTTGGTATACTATTATCTACGACATTTCAGCTTTCTGTATTTAGAAAAATATAGCTGATTACTGTGCCATTCATTCTGTATCAACTATGGAAATTCATTGGGAAACTGGGTGGAAATAGTGAAGTTCCATTAACTTCATCAATTATTTCCACTGTGCTCTTCTTAAATTGAGAATAAACTGGAAACGGCAAAATGCTATGACATTCTGGTAAAGTATTAGTCCTCCAATCCTGACATAAGACACCAGCTGATTTCGTAAGGGAGGCCTAGAACTCACAATCTCCTGATTTCTGCTAATACATTAACTACTATATCAAACTGGCTCTCGGAATGTATGAGCAGTTACCTAGATTATCATTATTGAATGCTTTTCTAGTCAAAAAAGTTGTGACCTTTCACAAAGGATAGGAAAACACGTATTAAATACTTTAACATTTCTATGCACATTATATTAAGGCAAATTTAAAATAGTTTGAATATACCTCATAATATACCCTGGTAGCTTATCTCATCAAATATTGCAAATGTGAATGAAACTGAAAACACCATTTTTTCAACCACAGTACCTCAAATGGTTTAGCTTACACAATGTGTTCAAAATCCAGGACCCATGATTTCTGAGGAAATAAAAATTGGGGACATTGGGGCTGCTTCAGTACTATTGTTCTGCTGTTGGGTTGCTGGTCTGGGCAAGCAATCTTAATCTTCAATGCTCCGTAGCAATTTTTCAGTCAGCCTCATAATCCATCATTCCCTCTCTCACTCAGCATCAGCCACTTACATGCATGCTGAAAAAAATGGAAGGGAAGGGAACCTGTTCTATCTTCCAGGTCCATACCACCACCATTTGTATGTTTCCTCACCTGTGCTACACCCCTCCTGCATGCCTTCCCCAACCTGTGCCTTCTCCCTGTACACCTTCTTTGACCAATGCAGCACCTATTGTGTGCTCTCATTCATTCTTTTCAACCTGTACCACTTCCTGTGCTCCTTTCTCAACCCATGCAGCACCTCCTGGTTACCTCCATACACCCTTCCCAACCTGGTCTACCCCTTACATGTCCTACCTGGCTCATGTGGCACCTCTTACACACCTATATGATCCCCACATCTCCTTCTGGATCTTTCCCACAAACCCTACTCAACCCACACAGTACCTCTGGCTCACCTCTATGTACCATTCTTAGCCCATACCCCTGCGCACCCCCTCAGTCTCTACAACATCTGGCAGCAGCCGTTTACAGGTCTGTTGACTTCCTCATTGAATTTCTCTATATTGCATTTTTAAAAATATGTTCGTTGAACAAAGTTATATCATAATAATAGAATGGTCAAATTGATCTTTAAAGTACTGACCGGGACAGGGGCGGGCACACCCCAAAATGTGATTGGGGCATGAGAATACCAAAAAAACATGAATAATTCAGCTGAAGCACAGAATGCTTATGTATAGGACTTTAAGAAAGAACTCTTCATGTAAATGTGATAGATATTGATGACAGATATATTTGAAAAAGTATTCCTAGGTGACTGTTTTTAACCGATCTATTAAAACACTTTGTTTTTGTTTTTATTTTATTTTTTGTGTTTGTGTTTTTGTCTTTGAAAAAATAAAAAACTATTTTTATAAAAAAAAAGAAAGAAAGAAAGAGCTCTTTACCAATTCTCCATGATCTCTTTTGAAGCATAACAGTATTTTTCAAATATAATCCCCTCCAAATCTTCCATTACCATTATCCAAATATTGATGTAATAATGGAGGTCTGCAGGTTAAATCTCAACTAAGTCATGAAATTCAAGAATAATCTTCAGGTAATTGTTATTTTTTTTCAATTTACCCCATCATAAAATGTGGATAGAGGAACAATGTTGAACATCATGAAGGAAAGACTAAGTATAATACAAACAATGACATAAATTGCATAATTGAATTATGTAACAACCCTCACAGAACATCTTTCCAAACTGTGAGGAAACATTTATTCAGCAGTAAGAACCCAAGAATACAATTAAAAGTTTCAAAAACAGAGCAGAGGCACAAATAGATTGCTTATCTGAAGGTATACAAGATTTTAAGAAAAAACTTATTTTTAGTTATTTCAAATATATTGGTGCTCCTGAGATCATTATCATTTGTGGTCTGGAGCATTTTTCTTTCTCTTCCAATCTCGCTAAATAACAACCCAATCTCCCATCAACTGTGTTAGGCCTACACAGAATTCTTCACTCACATACATCTCAGTGCCTTTCAGAAATATGGTTATAATGATGTTCAGACTTATTACACATTATTGGTGTCATATAAGGCTCCAATATAGTGATGCAGATAAAAAGAAAAATGAACGTACCTTTATACAATAGAGATTCAGCGATCTTTTCTGGTCGAATATATGCTGTAGTTTTGTTGATAATCTTCTTTGGAGATCTAGTTGTGGAAATGGTAGCATCTCTTGTACTGGAGTAAGATGTGACTTGCCTTTGTGTTGTAGTAGTGGAATATGATGCAATTTTGTTTGTTGTAGAAGATAGGGTGCTGGAAGTTGTACTCACTTGTGTTACCGTATTCTTGTTAGTTGGGCTTTCCTTTGTGGTTCCTTTATCTGAAACAAGATTAATTTTTTTATTAGTTATTATATCTGAATGTTCAGGTTTATTTATTTGAGGGAAGGTTGTAGTTTCAATTGTTAATGTCTGAGTAATTTTGGTAATGATATCTGCCTTTTTCTTTTTATCATTATCATTTGGGCTAGGTAACCTAAGATTTGATTTTGTTGTGATAGCTGGAGTTTTAGTGACTGTGGTGTTGCTGCCTGACCTGTTATCTCCCTCAAAATTAACAGAACTACTCAAAGGTTTAGATTCTGTTGTGGTGCTGAAAGTTGTCTGTGTGTCAGTTTGTGCTATTATTGTCTTGGCAACTGTTGTAATTGTTTCCAGTCTATTGATATCATAGCTATTGGGAGTAGGTAGCCTTCCCAATAGGTCAGTATCTTTTCTTATAATATCCATGTTTACTCTAGTTACTTTTGATCTGTTATTTTTAACATTAACTTCAGGAATGGATGGGTTGCTTCTTTGATCCATTGGCATTGTTTTTATGGCTGTGGTAGTTCCAGTTGGGAAGATCTTTCTGGTATGAGGACTGGTTGTACTCATTGGATTAGTCTTTACAATTGTTGCCTTTGTTATTGTATTAAACTTGTAATTGTTTCTCACATCTGGATTAGTCACTGTAATTGTTGTACCTGTAATATCAGTAACCTTATCCACCTTGTCATGTCTGATCATATCATCTGGATTGATTGTATCATCTGGATCAGTCAGTGCAAAGGTTGGAACTGTGACTGCATTAGTATTGTTAGGATTGTCACTTTTATCAGAATTGGTTGAGTCATCCAAATTAGAGGATGAAATTGTTGATCCCATCGCTGCATTAGTCCTATCTGAATTATCACTTTTATCAATTCTATCAGGATTAGTTGGGTCATCTGAATTTGTTGCTGCCATTGGTGTCTCTGGGATTAGAAAACCTGTTTCTGGAATGACACTTTTACCAATTCCATCATGATTGGTTGAATCTTCTGAATTTGTTGATGCACTTATCTCTGTGAATGGAGTTCTTGTTTCTGGATTCTGATTTATATATATTCCATCAGGATTAGTTTTGTATTGGAGATTTGATGGTGTAAATGTTTCTTTTGTAACTGCAGAGGTTTTGTCTGTGTTGTCACTTTTGTAAATTCCATCAGGATCTGTTGCGTAATCTGAATTCATTGGAGTCCTTGCTATGTTAATGGCAGGAGCAGTTGTTTTGACATTTGGAATAGTTGGTGTAATTACTGATTCAGTCATGGCAAAAGGTCTTTCTGGATTGTCCCCTTTATGACTGAACTTATCTTGACCAGACTTTGTGATTACTATTTCTGATACTACAGTACTTCTGTCTGTATTGTCACGTTTATTAATTCCATCATGGCTGGTTGCATCAATTGAATTTGTTGTTGATGATGTTGCCCCTGTGACTAGGGGGCTTGTTTCTGAATTGTCAGTTTTATGACTGGTCTCATCTTGACCAGTCTGGATAATGGCTGTTTCTGTCACTGCTGAAGTTCTATCTGGATTGTCACTTTCATCAGTTACATCAGGACTTGTGTATTCTGAGTTTGTTGGTGTCTTTGCTGTCTCTGTGACTGAAGCACTTGTTTCAAAATTGTCACTTTTATGACTGGTCTCATCTTGACCCATCTGTGCGACTGTTGCTTCTGTCATTGTAGTTGTTGTGCTTGGAATATCAGTTTTGTCAATTCTATCAGTCCTGGCTGTGCCATCTGAATTTGTTGAAGTCATTGTTGCCTCTATGACAGGTGTGCTTGTTTCTGGATTGTCACTCATATGACTGGTCTCATCTTGACCAGTCTGTGTAATGACTGTTTCTGTCGCAGCAGAGGTTCTGTCAGGATTGTCACTTTCATCAGTTACACCAGGACTTGTGTATTCTGAGTTTGTGGCTGACATTGTTGCCTGTGTAACAGGTGTGCTTGTTTCTGGATTGTCACTCTTATAACTGGTCTCATTTTGATTAGTCTCTGTAATGACTGTTTCTGTCACTGCTGGAGTTCTATCTGTATTGCCACTTTTATCAACTCCATTGGGATTGGTTCTATCATTCAAAGAAGTTGAGATAACTGTTGTTTCTGTCACTACTGGCATTCTGTCTGGATTGCTACTTTTATCTACTCCATCAGGACCAGTTGTGTATCTTGAATTTGTTGGTGTTCTTCCTGTCTCTGTGACAGGATTGTTTGTTTCTGGATTGCCATTTTTATTACTTGTCTCAACTGGACCATTCTGTGTAATTGAGGCCTTTGTCACTGCAGTAGTTCGATGTGAATTGTCACTTTTATCAACTACATGAGGTCTGGTTGTCTCATGTGAATGTGTTGGCAACATTGTTGCCTCTGTGACAGAAATGCTTGTATCTGAATTGTCCATTTTATGACTGGACTCATCTTGTCCGGTCTGTATAATGGCTGTTTCTGTCACTGCTATAGTTCTTTCTGGATTGTCACTTTTCCCAACTGCATCAGGACTAGTTCTTTCATTTGGAGTAGTTGGTGTAATTGCAGTTTCTGTCAGTGCCAAAGTTGTGTCTAGATTGTCCCTTTTATGAACTCCATCAGGACTGGTTCTGTCATTCAGAATAGTTGGTATAATTATTTCTTCTGTCACTGCAGGAATTCTGTTTAGATGATCATTTTTATCAATTCCCTCTTTTGTGTAATCTGGATCTATTGGTTTCCTTGTTGTCTCTGTGATGGGAATATTTCTTTCTAGAGTGTCATTTTTATAACTTTTCTTTCTTTGAACAGTCTGTCTATTTGTGGTTTCTGTTGTTGTAGCAGTCCTCTCTGGATTGTCTCTTTTATCATATTCATCAGAAGTTGTTGGTATTGTATCTGCTCTTCTGCTTGTATGTTTAATATCTGTTGTTAATGTCCCTTTTCTTTGAGTAGTTGCCTCTTTTTTATTAGTTTTGTCCATCGCTGTACTTGTTTTCATTGTTGCTGCAACTTTGTCATATAAATTAGGTTCATTCTTATCATCTCTTGGCATGGCTACAGTAGTAGTATCTCTGTTAAACAGCCTTGTTATTGCTTTAAGTGAGGAAGGCATGGGGATTGAAGAAATAGCATTTTCATCTTTCTTCATGGTCACCACAGTTTTAGTAGGCAATGATATCCTACTAGTTGTAGAAGCAGCACTTGAGTGCAGACCTAATGGTTTTGTGGTAATAATTTTGAAGAATGAAATATGCTCAGAATGGGGATTTGGAAAATAGCTAACATGATCACCCAGAGCTGTTGTAATACCTTTATTTCCTTGGGTTGTAGTAGCAGTCTGCTTTGTAGAAGTAGATGGCAGCTTCACAGTAGTTGTGGTAGAGGGTGCTTTTGTGATACTTGTGGTGGATGGCTTGTTTGTGGTGGTCAGGCTGGTAGTTGTGGGTGGCAGTTTTGTTGTTGCCAAGGTTGATGGCAGCTTGATGGTGGTGGTGGCAATGGTGGTAGATGGCAGTTTTGTGGTGGTAGTTGTGGTGGATGGCAGCTTTGTGGTGGTGATAGTAGCTGGAAGTGTGGTCCTGGTGCTGGTGGATGGCAACTTTGTCATCATTGTTGTGGTGGATAGTGACTTTATAGCAGCAGCAGTGGATGTCAGCTTTGTTGTGATTGTGGTTGTGGTTTTAGTGGAAACCATTTTTTCTGTAGTTGTAGTAGATGGCTGCCTCATGGTTGTGGTTGGAAGCTGTGTTGTGGTTGTGGATGACGTAGATGGCTGACTGGTGCTTGTAGTGGGTGGCATCTTTGTTGTGCCTGTGGTGGATGGTATCTTTGTTGTGGTTTTAACAGAAGGCTGCCTTGTAGTGATATTTGTAGCAGTTGCAGT
Source organism: Pareas carinatus (assembly GCA_032468095.1). Lineage (NCBI taxonomy): Eukaryota > Metazoa > Chordata > Lepidosauria > Squamata > Pareidae > Pareas > Pareas carinatus. Next base: position 10,266 of record JANHFO010000893.1, read on the forward strand.
AGCCTTTGTTGTTACTGCATTGCCTTCCCCACTACCATCATCCTCTGAAAACACTTTAAATGCTTTGGATGTTGAAGATCTTCTTGCTGATTTTGCTGCTTCATGAGCTAAAACAAGAAAAAAGGGGAGGTGTTAATCATCCCCTGAAAAAAAGTTTCCCTGGCAACTTTTCAACACAGTGTTTCAAGCCCCATAGATTTAAAATGATGAAAGAAATCACCAAGTCTAAATGTGTTAGCAACATATTTTGTAGATTTCTATTAAAATAAAGCTAGTTGATACACTGATTATCTGACCATAAGCTTGCGATGTTTAGTAAAAATAATTCTGTATTTCAGAAGGGAAAAAAGAGGTGATGGAATGATTAGCTATTCATTGACACAATTCCTCTCATTGTATGACCCAATTTTTAAAAAAATCTAAACTCAGCATACTTCAGAATATTTTCAAAATATTTGAATGAATTTATTCTTTTACCACAAGGTTTTGCCATTACTGTAAATCAAGAGAAAAAGCCACTTCTTTTTGCTGCAAACACTGGCCTCTCAAGTTAACTCTTTCCAAGACTTCAATTACCATAAAAGTTCTAATATTAACTTTATTTCTTATGATTCTTTGCAATGTGATAAAAATTGTTCTAAATGAAAACAGGAAAGAGAACTAAATATTTTTTCTTCTGACTTTCCAGATTGTACTAATGTGTTTTTTTTTTTGAGGGATGGGTTGTTGACATGCACTCAGTACTTCAAATAAATTCCTCAATGTTTACTTATTCCTACCCTTTACTGAAAGATTAGCAGAAAGGTCCAAAGATATGGTTAAAAATAAGTCAAGATGGTGCTTGAAACAATGGAATCAAAGCTCTGTTTTTTATTTGTATTGCGTATATAACACTTGTAAGAACTTCCAGCAGACAATACAGCGGCAAGGCAACAAACTCGGGAGGCTCCTCAGCCGAACTGAGTCAAACTGCATGACAGCGGGTATACCGGTTGGGTTCCATGCTTGGAATCGAACCTAAGTTGCCCCATAGAGGCAACGAAGGGTGGATATTCCGCAGTCCTGGGGGAGATGGTGACCACCCCGAGACTGGGAAAGAAATCCTCAAGAGGTCTGCGTAGCTGTGCCACGGGCTCACAGTGTTTAGCTGCAGATGAGCCAGAAGCAAAGGATTAAAGCGGCTTGGGCTCAAGCCGCAAAAAAAGATGAAAATCAACATCTAACCATCTGGGTGAGCTTAAAGCCCTACACCAAAAGACTATGCTACCTGATTTGAGATATTTTAAAGAAAATTTAACACCCGAAAGAAGAGGAGAGAAATGGCGAATGCAAACAGAAGGGATTAATTCTTAAAGAAAAAGCCTAAAACTGAAATAAAATATCTAGAGCTGAAATGACTTTCTATCCTTACTAAAACTTAAAGTTATTATGCTTATGGGACAGAA
>JANHFO010000894.1:7963-18390 GCA_032468095.1 Pareas carinatus
GCAGCTTATATGTACATGACAAGATGAATGTACTTTATGATTATGAATGTATCTTATGATTGTAATCACAGTTTGTTGATTGTATGTATGTAGGTAGAGAGCATGAACATAGAAGTCAAATCCTTTTGTGTTCAGTCACACTTGGCCAATCAATTCTGATTCTGATTTCTGATCCACCCAAATTGTGTCGTTTTAGCAAAGGTAGGCTGCCACAAATGGAACTGAATAGCATACGTGAAACCAGTTTGGCCTACAGCTTAAGGCACCAGACTAGAAACCAGGCGACTGTGAGTTTTAGTTCTAACTTAGCCATGAAAGCCAGTTGAGTATCAGTCCAACCCACCTCAAAGAGTGGCTGATGTGGGGACAATAGGAGAAGGAAGGAGTGTTAGATATGTTTGCTGCCTTGAACTGTTAATTAAAAAAACAATAAAAGCCTTTCATGCCTAAGGCAAGACTAGAACTCACAGCCTTCTGATGATTGGCTCAAAGTAAGCCAATTTTCTTTCATGTCTAAGGCGGGACTAGAACTTGGAGTCTTCTGGTGATTGGCCCAGAGTCAGCCAGCTGGCTTTCATGCCTAAGGTGGGACTAGAACTCAGAGTCTCCTGGTGATTGGTCTAAAGTCACATAGCTAGCTTTTATGCCAAAGGCAGTACTAGAATTCATAGCCTTTTTTTGATGCCCCCCAAGCTATTGCAGGAAGAACGGAGCATAAATCTAACCAATGAATAAAATAATACGATGCTGGTCGCTTTTCCTATTTTTATTAAAATTGGATGGCTGTACAAAATGCCAGGACATGATGAATGTTGCGTACTTTAAGACTATGAATGTATCTTATGCTTATATACTTAATTGATGACGCCTATATATGCCTACATATACAAATGATCATGATTACACATGTATACAAATGATCACGATTATGCTTATATATTGAAACTGCCTACGAATGTATCCTAATTGTATTCTGTTGGGTATGTATGTCGTTTTGAGCACTATCCCTTAAGACAAATTCCTTGTGTCTATTGACACACAAGGCGAAAATAAATTCTGTTCCTGATTCTGACTTTTGCAGCAGACTCTATTTAGATTCAGGGCCAGTTTTTCGGCACCAAAATGACTCTCTACACAGGCTACATTTTAATATCAAGTTCTGATAGAGTTCTAAAAAAAGCAACTTTCTCAGCATATAATGTACATACTGACTTCTGCTACAGATAGTGGGTTAAAACTGTATTCACTGTTTTAAAAATTCCATTTAGCTTTAGCGTTTGCCCATTTGCTGTGCATTCATTGCACTGGTTTTCCAACCACCTCACTGGCAGAACTGAAGGCACAATTAGTCTCGCTTTAGCTAAGATTGTTTCATTATCTCTGAGATCCGGTATAATTTGATGTAGCTGCATGAATCTCTCATTAATAGAACAAGAAACACTTGAAATAGCTTAATTGTGCCACTGTCTTCTTATTTCTGGCTTTTGCTCCTGCCTGATATAATACAGATAATTTTAACTCTCTCCTGTATCTTTTTTTAAACCCTCATTTTGGGGAAGTGGGTGGACGCTGACATGCAACTGAGATGAAATCCATTTGCCACGACTATAAATTCTGAAGGATAAGAAGACCTTCACACAAGAATAAGTGGCTTAGTGTGTTATTTTGGCCTCTAGCTTCCCACAAATCCTTTCTGTTAGCCATTCTTGGCTCTGGATTTGAAGTCTCTAACATCTGGAGGCAACAAGTTGTCTTCAGAGGCTCTTTCACCCTACTTGGCTAAATGTGGAGATTCTTAACCACCCAGGTCAGATTCTTCTACTATTTTCACTGTCTTTGGATGCTTCCTTTTGTGTGTACAGAGCTCATTTCCAAGGTTACTCCATCAAGGGTGGAGAAACTTCAGCTGGGCCTGCTGCAGACCGCACTGAGATGTACATCAGTCTCATTTTGTGAAGAACGACACCTGGTGGTCCCTGATTCCAGGGATGGAACATCCAGTTTCACATTTGCCCTTCAGCCCAGACGGGGGCCATTGCAAGCAGATACCAATGATTTAATAACAGGTGAAATTCACTGGAAAAGGAAGGGAGACTCGGATGGCCATTTCTAGTTTATTATGCTGTCCTCAGAGAGCTGTACCCTAACCCCAGCTGGAAGACCAGACTGGGATTTGAACCTGGGCTGGTTTTCTTGCTTAGCCACTGCACCACAGGCTCACCCTTTTGCTAGCTTAGAGCAAATGTGGACCTGAATGCTCCATTCTTGTAATCAGGGACCACCAGTGTCACTAATCATAGGAGTCTAATACTCCCTGGACTAAGCCAGCAAAAGGGTGAGCCTCATAAGCCTATAATTGACAGACAATGGTTACAATCCTACAATACATTCATGATCATAAAGAATATTCATTATGTCGTGTACATATTAGGTGCATTTATAATCATAAAGTATATTCATCATGTCATCACAATATGAAGTACAATCATCATGTCACAAAGCATTTCATCATGTCACCTATCAAAACATTTGTGACAAACCATGTCACTAAACACATTCATCATGCCATACAATTCTTTTTTTAAAAGGTTTGGAACACTCATAGAATACTAGTCATCAATCTACAAACTAGGGTACTAAAGGACACAACTATTATATACTTTAAGATGCAAGCAACAGGTTATTGTCATACAAATAAGAGAATAGGTAACAGGTAGTAAGTAATAGGAAAGACGAGAAGGGTAATAATGATATGTTCCTACTAGATAATTTAACAGTGCTGTGGAAGTTAGTTGTTTAGCAGAGTGACGGCATGGGGGAAGAAACTGTCCTTGTGTCTAGTTGTTTTGGTTTGCAATGCCCTGTAGCAGCTTCCAGAGGGAAGAAGTTGAAACAGTTGAGGATTCTTCTTTGACCCTCCCTACTGTGGCACAACTCTCAAAGAACTAACAAACAGGAAAAAAGGAGCCTCAAAGGAGCAGCAGGTTATGCTTAATATGGCAATTTCATTGAAGGGATATATCTGTGCAATGCAGAACCTGATGAGCCACAGTATAACGTAGATAAGGGAATGCTCAGAATCGATCGAGCGTTAGGATTGGGTAAGAGAAATTGTTTGAAAGTGTGCTCTGAAGACTCTCTCAGCTTTCCTTCTGCAGTCTTTATGGGCACATGCAGAAGGAATGGATGGCAGTGATGGAAATGTGCACTGCGGTGTTGCCACAGAAGCTCCATTCCTTAGAGGTCTGTGTGTGAGGTCACAACATAATCATCAGTGGTTATGTATTGGGGGCATGGTAGCTCAACGGATAAGGATGCTGAGCTTGTTGAGCGAAAGGTAGGCAGTTCAGCAGTTCGAATCCTTCGCGCTGCATATTGGAGTGAGCTCCCATTACTTTTTATTATACCTCCATGTGATCTCCTTCTATCGGTCCACCATCGAAAGCATCCTCACATATTGCATTACGATGTGGTATGCTGGATTGACAGCCGCGGACAGAAAGACCTGACAGAGAGTGGTGAGGACAGCACAAAACAATCGTGGGCTGTTCCCTGAGACCACTGGATGACATCGCTAGGGCCCGTTGCCTTAGAAGAGTGAGGAAAATCCTCAGAGATGACTCACCCCCTGGTCAGCCATTTTTTACCCTCCTCCCAACAGGCAAGAGATACAGAAGCATAGGCAGCTGCACAAACAGGCTGAGGAACAATTTTTATCCGTGAGCTGTCAGACTCCTGAATGAAAAACAATAATGAAACAAGGTGACATCTGCATGTGTTGGGAGGGAGTGCATGAAGGAAGGCAATCTCATTCTACACAATGACAATAAAGGTTTCATTTTGAATCCCATTACTCGTCCCAGCTTCTGCCAACCTAGCAGTTCAAAAGCATGTAAAAAGCAGGGACCACATTGGTGGGAAGGCTCCGTGTGCCTTTGGCATCTAGTCATACCGGCTACATGACCACGGGGACATCTTCGGACAGCGCTGGCTCTTCACCTTAGAAATCAAGATGAGCACCGCCCCCTGGAGTCAGACACAACTCGCATGCCTGTGTAGGGGGAACCTTTACCTATATGTGCTGTAACAACATGACATAAGATTCTTTTTGATTTGGGGGTTCACTCAGAGTTTGCTAAATAAAATGTGTTTATTTTGGTATCATGGTGGCAAGAAGCTGATGTCTAGAACAATTGTTGTGCAGAGGAGAGGGGATCCACATCCTGGTCAACATTCTTGAGTAGAAATTATATATATTATATTATATGTCACCCAGTCACCTTATTGGAAGAGTAGAAAAGAGAGTGAAACATCTTAAAGCCATGTTCTGAAAGATCAGTCTGTTTTCTTGGAATTAATCTATAGCCCTAAACCACTCTAAAGAAAATGAAGCACTTAAAAATGTTATGAAGTTCTACACACACACACACACCAAACAGCAACCCAGAGATATGGGGAGGGAACATCGTTTATCTTGCTGCAAATGTCTGGCTTTTTTGAGTAAAAGTGTTTTGTGCCATTGATCAATGTGAAAACACTATGTCCCACTTGTACTAATTTGAAGGAGAGCAGAATCATAACTTATGATTAAACCTGCTATTTGTGCTGCCATAGAGTTTAAGGTGTCCTTGCATAGATTTCCAAGCCTGTATGTATGTATGTATGTATGTATGTATGTATGTATGTATGTATGTATGTATGTATGTACGTACGTATGTATGCATGCATGCATGCATGTATATAAGGACGTAGTTTGCATTGGCCAATGTCTGTCTGCTTTTCAATTCTCATTGGAAAGAAATGTTCATACTCAAGAGGGTTTGATGATCTTTGAAGCTAGATTTCTTGAGGAACATCACAGGAATACTACTATTCACAAAATGACTCCACGATGTATCTTTCCCATTTCATGCATTATTGCATACCTGAAACTACATGCAGATTAACTGCATGTTGCAAAATTTGAGAGAGCCAAACAATTGCACAGGGCAGTTGTGTGTCATGTTGGGTCAATGTTATTTTCACTGTTAGCAACCATAAGTGGAGAGAGAAAATCATTGCTTCTTCAGCAACGTGGAGCCACCTGAGAGCTTTCAGCCACTATTCTAGTGGGTCAAACTTTACACTCTCTAAAGAAAAACTGATGGAAAGATATATCCTAATTCTAAAGTCATGGTCAAAGCAAGTTAGGGAAATCGTTTGACTCCAACCATGGAATGTCCCTCAAAACTGCAGGAAATTTTAATGTTGAGCCTGTTGAATCAGAGTTTTACTTAAAATGTAGCAGATTAAGACTGCTGGGAGAAATATCAACAATCTCAGATATGCAAATGATACCATCCTAATGGAAGAAAGTGAAGAGGAACTAAGGAATCTCTTTATGGAGGTGAAAGAGAAGAGTGCAAAAGTTAGGTTGAAGCTCAACATTAAAAACAACTAAGATCATGGCATCCTGACCCATCTCTCCCTGGCAAATAGAAGGGGAAGAAATAGAAACAGTGACAGACTTCATTTTCTTGGATTCCAAAATTACTGCAGATGGTGACTGTAGACAGGAAATTAAAAGACGCTTGCTCCTCGGGAGAAAAAGCTATGGCAAAACTAGGCTGCATCTCAAAAAGCAGAGACATCACCTTGTAAACAAAGATCCATACAGTCAAAGCTATGCTTTCCCCTGATGCCATGTGTGGCTGTGAGAGTTAGGCTATAAGGAAGGCTGAACATCAAAGAATTGATGCCTTTGGATTGTGATGCTGGAGAAGACTCCCTTGGACTGCAAGACAATCAAATTAGTCAATTCTGAAAGAAATCTACCCTGACTGCTCCTTAGAAGAACAAATGATGAAGCAGAGACTCAAATATTTTGGCTACCTAGTGAGAAGAGAGGACTCCTTAGAAAAGGCTGTGATTCTGGGAAAGATGGAAGGCCAAAGGAGAAGGAGATGACAGAGAATCAGATGACTGGATGGTGTCACCGATGCAACAAGCATGAATTTGGGCAGACTGTGGGAGGCTGTGAGGGACAAAGAGACCTGGCGGGCTGTGGTCCATGGGGTTGCAAAGAGTCGGACATGACTTAGCTACTGAACAGCAACAAGACACTGCTGAAATTTAGGCTATCATCCCAAGAAAATCTTGAAGGAGATGTATGCTTCAGAGCTTGTCTTCAGGGAAGGCTCTTTAATTCAGACTTCTTTGTAAAGTAACTATATGTCTACTTCAAAGGAGAACATTCCTTTCTTTGAAGGATTGTCCTTCAACTGAAAGCATCTTCCCTTTGAAGGGTTTTTCCATCAGAGTCTGCTTTAATAGAGAGCCACACAAAGTTATGAGAACAAATCTTCAAAGTAGACCATCAAATAGCGAGTGGACTACATATTGGCATTTTTCTTAATGACAATCTTTTTTTGAAGTCCTCCTACTTGCCAATGAACAAATGCTTTTCTTCCATATTCTTTACCTCCTTGTACTGTAAACCATATTATTAGATGTTCTTGAGGAGCACAGTGGCTAGAACATTGGATAGGAAGTTGGCAAGCCCGTGTTTGAAATCCAAGAGCTGCCATGGGGTAGGGTTGAGCTCTCATCCTTCACTCCAGCTTCTGTCGGGAACATTAAAGGAGCCCCCAACTGGACAACCTCTAGGTCAGTGATGGCGAACCTATGGCACGTGTGCCACAGCAGTCACGCAGAGCCCTCTCTGCTGGCACACGAGTCAAGTTGCCCTGGCATCACCCCAGAGCTGAGCATGCTTAGAAAGAGAGTAGCGGCACCGGTGATGATGTCATGGGGCCATGTACATGCTCACAAAGAGAGTAGCGACCCCAGGCAATGACATCATGAGCCACAACATATTAGCCACAACTCGCCTGGGCACTTCATGTCTAAAATGTTAGCCATCACTGCTTTAAATCATTGTGATGTCACCAGCTAATCCATTCACAACCAGAAAGAGCCTCGTGCTTCTAATACGAGTACAAAAAATATAGAGATATACTTGAGCTTTTTCTTCTCCTGGGACTGATTTTGATCACAGAGCGCTTTCAAATTGCTAGGTTTTCTTGGGACCATTGATTGATTGCCTGCCATCAAGTCAGCATTGATGGTTAGTGACCACATAGATAGAATTCATCCATTACTGTACATGGCAGTGTCTCCCCCCCACCCGCTTCGTCTTCTCTTTCACTCTGTTGTAGCTCAAGCAAAACTAATGCCTAGCTGTAGCCATATAGGTTTCTGCGGCCTTTTTTTTAAAAAAAAGCTAAAATGGATTTTACAACTTCCACGACATCTAATATTTCTACTGCTGCAAATGAACCAGATACATCTGTTTGCAAATTGCACCACAAATGACATTGCAATTTACTTAATACAAAACTGCAAAAGTGTGGATAGAATTTCTGTAGAAAAGCTCTAAAACTAGGGTTGAATTCATCAACATGAGTAGATGGTTGCTAGATCCAATAAGCATATGCATGAGCTAATTGGATTATCCATTTTGTTTGACGCCATGGTTAACACTTGCAGGCTTAGGAGATTTTAATCCATCAAAGCAACATTTATATATGGTTACATCCATGGATTACCAATGATGTCATCTGTATTTCTCCTTTTAATGGAAGAACAAAACACAAGCAGCTACTTTTGTTTGTTCCTAAACCATGATTTCTACCTGTCTAGTCTTTGAATTACTTAACATCTGTGTGTGGGGTTAATAGTATAATTTCAGACTTTTTTTCTTAAAAACAGAATAAGAATTCTTTTAGTTTCTGTCATAACATCTGCTCCTTCGATCTCCTTAAGCTACTTTCATACAAAAGAATTAAGTCATCTTTTGCACTTTTATTGAGTTCTGAATTAGTATGTTTATAGAGGTTTAAACCAAAACGTCTATGTCTCCGTTTTCTGAACAGGACTAATTCCGGTTTGCACTTGGCATAGTTGGGCAGATGTTTGGGTTCCAATACTTAATAAAATGTCAGAATGTACAAGTTCAGCCATTATTGTTCTGCATACTCCCTTCCCAGATATGTCTTGGGTTGTTTTGGGTGGAGTAGAATTGAGCTGGTTGGGTTTAAGCATCGTAGGAAGCCGAAATGGGGCTTATTTAGTTTAGGGTATTATGTGACTCCAATTGTTATTGCATCAACATGTGACTTATGGCTAATTAGGTTGTGAACAAACAGAGGCAACAGTGACTCGGCAGACAAACCTCACGATTTTGCACTAGACTTTGCACTACAATCAGAAAAAAGAAAATGGCTTGTTTCTGTAGACATAACAGATCTAAAGTGCAAGAGACTCCACTGGAACAATTTTCACTTTCATCCGCATCCATTTTTTTTAAAAAATATCCTTCTTACTGGCTAATATTATCTGGGTTGGAACCTAAGCAAGCTTGCCTCTGATCAGTGCATGGAAATGACACCCATCGGGAAATTTCAAAGCTAGCTGATGGATTTAGCAGAAGTGGCAAAATTGACTGTTTTGATTGAAGAGAATAATATCAAATCTTGTGTAGATACCTGGAAACCGCTCCTGGACTTTGTGCTCAAGGCTGAAAAGAACGGAATTTTTCGACTAGGTAGATGGATTGCTACAGCAGTGATTGTTCAAATTAGGTGCAGGTGTCAAAGGTTGTGGCTGCACCAAAGGAAGTCAGGAGTCAATGTCTTTTTCTTTTCTTTTTTTCTCCCTTTCCCCCTTCACTTTCTCTTTTCTCTTTTCCTTCCCTACTTTTCCATTGTTTGTTTTCATAGTTCTTATGTTATTGTGTCTGTATTTTCATATTTTCATAATATGTTATAACTAAATACAAATTTGCAAAAAAAAAAGGAAATCTCAAAGCTGTAAGCTAGATTGGGAATTCCAAAATATCCTAGAAAAAAGAAGCTTCAAAAGACTTCTGCACTATATGTACACATAAACCCTCCTACACATACACACACACAGACGTGTGCGTGTGCGTGCACACATACACACACATAGGACAACTGTAAGGTTCTGTCCATGTGCTCATCAGGAGTTGAGCTTAGCTTGAGGGCACTTTTATGTTTTTACCCCTTCGGCGTCAACCCTATTCATGGCAGAATTCAATCTCCATAGAAAACATTGATTGAGCTGTGTTCCTTCTCAATAGTCAGGATTGCAATTGTTCTGAAAATTAGTTCATTTCTCATAATCTAGCAGCAACCCCCGCATTCCTCTTCAATGGTACTCTTTCTATGGATACACTAGCAAGCATCATCAGTGAAATAAAGCGGGTTTAAATGTTTTGATATGCAAGGTGTATAGCCAGGACAATTTCCTTCCCCACAAACATCTAAAGGGCAGAGATATGGAGAGCTGAAGAAAAGGATCCCTCCCACAGTCTAATTATCCTCCGAACCAAAGGTCAACCGTGCGTTCCTACAAGACATCAGTTTTCTTCCTGAGATTGAATACAATGGCATTGTTCATGAAGAGGGAAAGAACAAGGAGAGTGTTTTTATAATGACTCTCCCCACCCCCACCCCGTCATCTAAGCATTAAAGAAAAAGTAAAGAAATGCAGAAGGAATTCGTTGTTTTTAGCATTCTTTCTAACAGCAGTACACTTTTGCCATGCATAGGTTCTTGCGTGATTAGAATAACAGAGAATAACAGAGTTGGAAGGGACCTTGGAGGTTTCTTAGTCCAGCCCCTTGATCAAGAAGGAGACCCTATATTATTTCAGACAAATGTCTGTCCCATCTCTTCTTAAAAGCCCCCAGTGGTGGAGCACCCACAACTTCTAGAGGCAAGTCGTTCCACTGATTAATTGTTGTAACTATCAGAAATTTCCTCCTTATTTCTAGGTTGGATCTCTTCTTGATTATCTGTTACTCCTTGTCCTGTCTTCTAGTGCTTTTGAGAAATGAAATGAAATGAATAGAATAGAATAGAATAGAATAGAATAGAATAGAATAGAATAGAATAGAAGAATGAAATGAACAGGATAGAATAGATAACAGAATGAATAGAATAAAATAGAACAGAATAGAGAATGAAATGAAATGAATAGAAGAAAAAACAATGAAGAGAAGAGAAGAGAATATGAATAGAATAGAATAGAATAGAATCGAAAAGAAAAGAATAGAATGTGAAACGAAACAAAGCAAAACAAAATGAAACAGAATGGATGAATAGGATAGGATAGGATAGGATAGGATAGGATAGAACAGTGATGGTGAATCTTTTTGAGACTGAGTGCCCAAACTGCCACCCAAAGCCCACTTATGTATTGCAAAGTGCCAATATGACAACACCCCCCCTCCGTGACAACTCCAGTCCCTGGTGATCCCCCCCAGCAACATAATTGAAGCTTATTTAAGTATTACACATTTTAAGTGTGATACTTGTTCCTGCTTTTGAGAGAGAGAGAGAGAGAGGGAGACTGAGAGAAAGAGA
>JANHFO010000900.1:32073-42700 GCA_032468095.1 Pareas carinatus
GAATTAGGCCCTGCTGTTTATATGCTCTGGGTCCTGGGCTAATTATGATAGGTGTGGCTCAGTTTGATTCAGCTGACCAAACATTCTGTAAACCAACCTGTAGGGTTCTTAAAGGGATCACAACCCGTATAGCCCTAACAGTAGTCACCCAGAAAGATACTCTAGAAGTAGCTCAAATTAGTTTTATTTAGCTCATTCTGAACAAAATTACATTATGTTGCATACAATTAAAGGGAGACTAACACCTCTCCCCCCCATATATAACCATGATACATTCTTAAGAAGGAGAGCAGTCTAAATAAAAGGATGTGGATGTGATATATTTTTTACTGGATCCACATAGGTCTGCTAAATATTATTTAAGTAGTGAAGGAGGGACTTGTGTAACAGAAGTGAAAAGCCAGAGAGTCTACAGGGTCCAAAGCTTTGTGTATATTAAAAGTACTGTAAATCATAGTATTCATTATAAAAGAAAAAGTCCACTTTAAGAAAAAAATTTTTTTTTTATGCTAGGATATTATTACAGCTAGGTGCAAGATAAACCATAAAAAGATGGGAAAGAGTGACATTGCATGGTGGAAAGAAAGTAAATGTCTGTTAGTTTCACAGAATACTAGGCTAAAATTATAACTTTCATTTTGAACAAAAATAATTAGTTGAAAACTGATAGCTTTGAATAAAATATACCTAGCATGAACATTCATCCAAATCAAAAAGTGTACTCTATTTGATCAAAGACAAATTACTCATGTCAAAAAAAATGAAAAAATATATAATGAAAAGGTTGGATGAAATTTAAAACGTGCTCTCCTTGGAGAAAAAAGATTAATCACGCTTTCAAGTTAGAAATAAATTATACTGTTAACATTTACCTTTAAAGTGTACTAATAATTATTTGAAAAATTACCAAGAGATATTTTTTTTCTGTTCCTATCTGAATATGATTTCTTGATGAGATTTGCATAATTGAGAGAAAGTGATTCAGTTAAAACATTTTTGTCACATCAACAATGTACAAGATCTTAATGACTCAACACCAAATGCTCTAAGGTATAAAGTTCCCCTCTGTTGTTCAGTAGCTACTAAGTCATTTATTTCTGTCATCCCTGGGACTGTCTGCTGCTTCCAAAATCAAGTGATGTTGCAAAACATCTTGCACCAGAGACAGTTACAAACAAATCTTTCTTGATTAAGCTTAACCAGGATTCTTTTTTTCTTCTTCTTCTTCCGTTCAATCATATATGTTTCTCAGAGTCTCCCTGGACGAGTCCCTGCAGTTTTCTGCAAGGTTTTCCAGAGCTGGTTTGCCATTGCCTCCTTCCTAGGACTGAGAGAAAGTGACTGGCCCAAGGTTACCCAGCTGGCTTTGTGCCTAAGGCAGGACAAGAACTCCTGGTCTCCCAGTTTCCAGTTTGATACTTTAACCGCTAGACCAAACTGGCTCTCTTTAACAAGGATAATATAATTGATGCCATGGCACTGACTGCAAGGGTAGGCAGTTGATCAGCTGCATTAAAACTTGTTTTTGATCTACTTCAAATTGGCTGGCTTAGTGTTTTTTTAAAAGTGTCTTCTTCACTTCTGCAATAATGCACTTCATGTTCATGCTGAAAAAGGAAGATTTTCAAATTTGCTATTTGAGCCGAACATTTATTTTTCATGCCCCTGAAATAGCAGGTGTTCTACTTTGAGATTTTCACCCTCAGTATCCAGAGTTTTGCACACCAGACCGCTTGATCCAAACATCAGGCATATCAGGTTTGCTGTTTGGTAGAACAACTGGGTCTACGCCTCCAAATCCTCCTAGACGTGTTCTTCTCAAGCCACTGTTTTCCTGGGATGCTGATCCAGAGGTGTCAAAGACAGTCTCTCTCAGGTCCAGCCTCAAGGTGTCTCTCTTTCCATTCAGGTGACCTCTCTGAGTGGAACAGCAAGAGTCGGCTTCATCTAAATGATCTGGACAGGAGCTGGCTGATTCCACAATTTTTATGTTGGATTCAAAATCACTGAGAGAGGTCTCACTGGAGACATTCTGAACACTGAAAGAACTTCCAGTGGAGTAAAGGCATCTGTGAAGATCATACAATTCAGCTTCTGGCAGATTACTGTTTTCTGAGGTATAATCTGATTTTTGTTGATTGGCATTGCTTGAATAATGAGATTTATTTAGCAGTCTGTCCTCTATTGTGCTGGCTGATTGGGAATGTTCCCAGGCGTTTGGATCGTATTTTTGGCATCTGCACCCTTTGCAGAATTCCTTTTGATGATTTTCTGCTTCTGTTCCTGAGTTGCTTCCAGGCTTGTAAGGAGAAGATGTTTGCAAGGCAGGGCACTGACAAAGAGATATATGGCATCCCTCGGTTTGTTCTAGCTTCTGTCTGTCTTGCGCATAGGAGGAGTGAAGTTCCATTCTAGGGCACCGGTTGTCCTGGAGCTGAATATCTTCAGATAAGACAGATGGACGATTGGACAGTTTGCTTGTGGAAGTGCTGTTGTCAAAGCTATCGCTAAGCTTCCGGGCCAAAGGCTGGAGTTCGTACTGTTCATTTGCACCATTGGATTCCTGATCTTTTGCTAATCGGTTTTGTTTCTCATTTCCTCCACAGGTGAAAGTTCTGTTGGAGGAATTGGGGCTCTCAGAATAGTCTTTCAAAATATGAATGCATGGCCAAAGAATTTGTCCACAGTTCTTATTTGGACCAAAGAAGCAGCACAGAGACTGGAAGAAGAATGTGGCAAAGCCACAGCTGATACATTTGATCATCATCATAAAAATACCTAACTTCCTGTATGCTAGCACAGTGGCAGGTAACATAATTACACCTGCAGAAAACAAAGCAGAAGTTCCCATGATAGTGGCACAGCTCATTTGTTTCAGGGAAAAGGCTACACGGCTCAGGCGATCAGAATGTGAACACAAGTGGTAGGAAATGCAGTAGTTCACTGTGAAGTCAATGGAGAGGCCCACTGTTGCTGAAATGAAGAGGGACTCCATAGCATTGAGTTGCCATTCCAGAAGAACCAAAAGTCCAACAGTTACCAGAGCAGTACCTGCTATAGTGATAATAGAGAATGCAGTAAGAAGGACATTCCAAGTTGTGAGCAAGAGAACCACAAAACAGATGGCTATTGACAACCCCAGCACCACCATGGTCTCTGTTTCGGTGCTGTGCTGGAGATTATAGAGCTCCAATTTACTGGTGAACCAACCATTTTGAAGCCCCATAGGGGCTACCTTTATCTCTTGTCTTATCCATAAGCCAAGCTCATCATAAAAATCTTTTACCTTGCTATAGTTGGAGCTGTAGTAGTAAACTGTTTGAAACTCTAGCACCAGGGCAACAAGATTGCCCTTCTCATCGAATCGGAGACCAAAGTCATGAGCTTCAGCTTCTTCTCTGTTATGCTCCATTATCATCATTTTGATGCAATGAAGAAAGACTTCTCTACCATATGGGAAGGAGAAGTGATTACAGCAGAGGTTGAAGCTGTGATCTCTCTTAGAGCACTGCCTGCTGTCCATCCACCGCTGAAATTCCTCCATGAAACAAACGGTGGATTTTTGTTCCATGTCAGCATAGTAAAAAGTATGATTCTTGACTTTTTGGCAAAACTGCAGCAGCCACTTTTGCGCTTCAGGATTTTCAATGGTAAAGGCTGAGTCCCTCACCAGAGTGCCATTACTATTGGGATTGAAGTGATCCCCATTGTCCACAGGAAGTATACCCCATATAATAGTGACAGGCATGTGCATGTCTTCTCGTTCTAACCTTTCAAACATGAACTCATTACAGTATTCAGCATCGTATCTCTCAAAGGGGTGGTTTAGCCTGAACACTTGTACAGATGACATCTCCAAAGTTGGGAGCCTTAGCCGAGGATTTAGGCAGGCAATATAAGTTCCACCTATAGCCAAGGCAGCAAACCAACAGATCCAGATATAACGGAATTTGATTACTCCACAAGGAAGAACTTTCTCAAATAGTAATTTGCAAGTTTCACTCCATGTAGTCTGGATACTCTGAAGGAGATGATGGAAAGACAGAATGACCCTTTTATGCCCAGTATTATTCCAGTAGTGTTCTGGTTTATAGACACAGTTCCTTGCTATGAATCGTTCATACAGTACAACTGAAGCGGGGAGCCATGTCAACATCAGTATCAAGTTCACCAGGACAGAAGTCCCCATGTAGATGGCAAAACAACGTATGGCAGTAATGTAACTCATGTAGCTTGTGTAGAAAGCAGCACCAGTTGTCAAGCAAGATGCCATCATGAGGTAACCAAACTGATGCATGGTTGTTCTCACCCACTGCGACAGCCCAGCGGATGGGTTCTGGCTCTTGCTACGATTCCAGAGGTCAAAAAAGACCAAGGTATGGTTGGCACAAATACTGCTAAGAATGATCACTGCAGAGAGGTTTGCAAAAGGGAAATAGGAGAATTGGAAGGCCACCTTGTACAAGAAATACGAAATCATCAGGGTACCAAAGACAATCATTACGATGACAAAAGTGATAAAGATCGAGTGTAAATAACAAAATATGCTTAGAAATATTGCCAGTATTGCCAGGATTGGATACACGGTATCCAGGAAAAGGTAGTGCTGGAATAATTTCTGCTTAAGGCCCAAGTCCATCCCAATGATGGATGTGTAATTATCAAACAAGTCCCCTGACTCAAGATTGTTTAGGTAGATTCCCAGCATGGAGGCTCCCTTCATGGTTGGCAAAAACAGCAGGCTGTATTTCAGGGTTGGCACTTGGTATCCCACTGTCTGTAGGCTGAGAAAATCTCTGTCCACTAAGAAATGAAGGAGCTGGTAAACTGCATGGAACCGTGTGCATTTCTCTGGGAGTTTAGAACACGGCACGTGTTTGTCTCTTTCAGTCTTGAAGCCAACGCACGAAGGAACAAGGATGCCTTTATGGTAGTCAGGGGCACAAGAACGTAGGAGAGTCAGGGTGTGGGAGACATCCGCCTGGGTAATGTCGAAGCAAGAAGATCGGTTGTGTAGGGCAGCAATGTAGTTCCCAAGAGACCAGCTTGGACAGCATTCGTTGGCTTCAGTACGTTGACACAGGTTCCCAAACTGGGGGTGTGAACGGATCTGGAAAATGGCCCAAAGGAAAATAATACATTAGGTTTTTCCATGCCTCTCTTCATTTCCAGTATTCTCATTTTCTCTCACTCTGTGGCTTTGTTGTGTTGATGACAACATGAAACCAAATAAATCTTAGGGTTGGCAACTGAAAACCAGTGTGCAAAAACTGTCAGAAGATTCTTTGATGATAATAGAGGGAGAGCTGGAACTAATTCTCTATCTTCATCTTTTGCCGCATAACATAAACATAAAGGCAAATGATGATATGTTTATTGGACCCGTGCCCCTCCTGCTTGGTACTGGCTTCCCGGGAGATGACACGAGGCTGGCTCCAGAACATCGTGAATGCTTCTTTGGAGGAGGGTGTCTTATCTGCCACCTTAAAGGAGGTGGTGGTGAAGCCCTTGCTCAAGAAGCCTTCACTGGACCCAGCTCTTTTAAGTAACTATCGTCCAGTCTCTAACTTTCCCTTTGTGGCAAAGGTTGTAGAGAGTGTGGTTGCTAGGCAGTTCCCTTGATTACTGGATGAAGCTGTCTATCTGGATCCATTCCAGTCCGGTTTCAGGTCTGGGTATAGCACCGAAATGGCATTGGTCGCGTTGGTGGATGATCTCTGGAGGGCCAGGATAGGGGTTGTTCTTCTATCCTGGTCCTACTAGACCTCTCAGCGGCTTTTGATAGCATCGACCATGTTATCATGCTGCACCGGTTGGGGGGTTGGAAGTGGGAGGCACCGTTCTTCGGTGGTTCTCCTCCTACCTCTCTGACCGGTTGTAGTCTGTGTTGGCAGGAGGGCAGAGATCGACGCCGTGGCACCTCACTTGTCAGGTGCCACAGGGGTCGGTTCTCTCACGCTTCCTGTTTAACATTTATATGAATCCGTGGCTTTGGGGTGGAATACCATCAGTACACTGATGATACTCAGTTGTACATCTCCACCCCGGGCCACCCCAACGATGACGTGAAAGTGATGTCCCAGTGCCTGGAGGCCGTGCGGATCTGTATGGGGTGAAACAGTCTCAGACTCAATCCCTCCAAGATTGAGTGGCTGTGGATTCCGGCGTCCCGACATAGTCATCTTACTTCATCGCTGGCTATTGGGGGCAAAATACTGACCCCCCACGGAAAGGGTCTGCAATCTGGGTGTCCTGGATACACGGCTGTCCTTGGTGGACCATGTGGCAGCTGTCACCAGGGGGGGCTTTCCCAGGTCCGCCTGGTCCGCCAGTTGCGCCCCTTTCTGGATCGGGATGCTATGCGCACAGTCACTCAAACCCTCATCACTGCCCGCCTGGGCTACTGCAATGCTCTCTATATGGGGTTCCCCCTGGGAGGCATCCGGAGGCTCCAACTGGTCCAGAATGCAGCCGCGCGGGGGATTATGAGGGCGTGGGGCAGTGCCCATGTGTCTCCTCTCCTGCGTGAGCTGCACTGGTTGCTGGTGGGCTTCCGGGTGCATTTCAAGATGTTGGTGACCACCTTCAAAGCGCTCCATGGCTTAGGACCCAGTTATTTACAGGACAGCGTTCTACCAGCTAATACCTCCCTCCGACCAGTTCGCTCCCACAGAGAGGGCCACCTCAGGGTGCCGTTGGCCAGACAATGTCAGCTGGCGACCCCCAGGGGGAGAGCCTTCTCTGTGGCAGCACCCACTCTCTGGAATGATCTCCCTCCTGCGATTTGAACTATTTCCGACCTCCATGCTTTTCGCCGTGCAGTAAAAACACATCTTTTTAATCAGGCTGGTTTGGCCTAGTTTACACCTTCCCCTCGTGAATTTTATCTTATTTGTTAATTTTAAATCTGGTTTTAAATTGGTTTTAATATTGGATTATTTTAAATTTTTCAGCCATCTTAAATATTTCTTTTTAAATCGGTTTTAAACTTGTAATTTGTATATTTCTGTTTTATAGGCTGTACACCACCCTGGGTCCCTTTGGGGAGAAGGGCGGTATATAAATTGGATTAATAAATAAATAAATAATAATAAATGCTGGGAAAGATGGAAAGCCAAAGGAGAAGGGGACGGCAGAGAATCAGATGGCTGGAGGGTGTCACCGATGCAACAGGCGTGAGATTTGGCAGATTGAAGGAGGCTGTGAGGGACAGAGAGGCCTGGCGGACTATGGTCCATGGGGTCACAAAGAGTCGGACATGACTGAGCGACTGAACACATGTGGGTTTGGTTCAAGATCTCTGCGCTTCTCAGAACAACTTTGCATTTCAAATCCGAATCATTGCACAATTCAGTTCTTCCAACTTCCCTGTAAAATGGTGGGTCCTTTTACACAAGGATCGCCTTGTGTGCACCCAGTTGGGAAAACTCTGCCTCTTCCGCTGCTCAGGCTTTGAAGCCACTTAAATCGGTGCTATTAATACCCCTGAGAATTAAAATGTCATTTTTCTAACTACGCAGGAAAGAGATCCTCAGGTGCTCATTATCGTTCTCGGACTCAAAGGTGGCCCCCAACCTCTCCACTTTCTCTCCATGATCAGCTTTTAAAGGTTAATTAACAACAGGAATTGCTAAAAATTTATGACCTACCACTTATAATTTTTTAATGGCCGTGATCGCTGAGGATTTAGTGCAGGGCTGAACTGTTTTCCCCCTACAGCTTCCCCAGATGTTCATTGCCAGGAAGATTTTGGATTTTAGTTTTTTTTCTTAAATACATGCTCATTCTATTAAAAATTCCGCACCATGCTGGAACTATGACATTTCGACATTTGCCATAGCAGGGTCTTGAAAGTTAGAAATATATGTAGCTTAAAAGTCAAAGTGATTTGCTGGCCATTCTTAATGTGAGAATCTCTCTCTCTATTTCGTAGCAGAAAAATGTACCATTTGCTGGAAACATGCAAATTTTCTAATAAGTATTCCCCCAATAGATCCTCACAAGATGGCAAGATATATTTTAAAAGATATATATATTTTAAAAAGTCCTCTCTTTCAGCAAACAAACTTGAGAGATTGCAGAAGTTATAATGGATAGATGAAGAAAAGGTAGAGGGAAACAGAATAACAGAGATGGCAGGGACCTTGGAGGTCTTCTAGTCCATCCCCTTGCTCAAGCAGGAGACCCTATACCATTTCAGAGCGGTGGCTGTCCAATCTCTTCTTAAAAGCCTCCAGTGTTGAAGCACCCAAAGCTTCTGAAGGCTAGCTGTTCCACTGATTGGTTGTTCTAACTGTCAGGAAATTTCTCTCTGATCCTAGATTGCTTCTGTCCTTAATTAGTTTCCACCCGTTGCTTCTTCTCCTGCTTTCTGGTGCTTTGGAGAATAGCTTGACCCCCTCTTCTTTGTGGCAACCCCTGAGATATTGGAACAAAGCTATCATGTCACCCCTGTCCCTTCTTTTCATTAAACTAGACATACCCAAATGTTGCAACCGTTCTTCGTATGTTTTAGCCTCCAGCCCACTAATTATCTTTGTTGCTTTTCTCTGGAGTCTTTCCGGAGTCTCTTCTTTTTTTATATATCATGGTGACCAGAAACGAATGCAGCATTCCAAGTGCGATCTTCCGAAGGCCTTGTGATGTAGTCTAAATAGGTCTACTGAATTCACTCAATTCGTCAGGACAGAAAGCACATAGGAAGCGCTCAAGAAAATAAAAACAGCATAAGGAAGTCATAATCAAAAGAATTTCCACAACTGCTGTGATTCTGTAACCAGGCCTCTTCGTAGAAACAAAGTTCTCACCCTAAATTCTAAACTCATTTAAGGGACTCTAACAGGAGAAACAATTCCTTCAAAACCAGCTGGTACTAACATTTCACGTTGATCTTGATTCTATCCCTTTATTAATGCAGCCTAGGATTGCATTGGCTTTTTTTGGTGGCTGCAGCACACTGCTGGCTCCTATTTGAGTGATTGTGCACTAGGAGGCCAAGATCCCTCTTGCAGTTACTGCCATTGAGCCAAATTTCACCTAATTTGTACCTGTACATTTGGTTTTTCTTGCCTAAGACTGCACAACAAATGCATTATCCACTTCTTCCAAGCTTTTCCTCAAAGATCAGCATGCAGAAGAGATTCCTTCT
Organism: Pareas carinatus; assembly: GCA_032468095.1. Taxonomy (NCBI): domain Eukaryota; kingdom Metazoa; phylum Chordata; class Lepidosauria; order Squamata; family Pareidae; genus Pareas; species Pareas carinatus. The sequence goes on from JANHFO010000900.1 coordinate 41,222, forward strand.
AAGGATATTACATTTGGAATATGCAATTTAGAAACTGCCATTTAGAAAAGACAGAATATAAGACGGTTGCAGTTATGTTATGGGCTGTAGAGAAATAGGTTGGAGAACCATTGATGATGATGATGGTTATCCATTCAGTCAATTGTGTTCAGCTCTTGATGATTCAATGGGCCAGGTCTCTGATCTTATACTACTTCTTTGAGTTATTCATTCTGCGCTCTGGCTGGTGGTAACTTTGATGGTCTCCAGTCACCATGTCCTGGTTTCCTTTTACCACTAACTCTTTCAAATGTAATTACTTTCCCAAGGGAATTCCCTTGCACGACATGGTTGAAGTACGTGAGGTGGGGAACCATTAGAAGTTCTCTACTGCTAAGACCTGGGAGGACCACGATGTCCCAGGGATCAGTCCAGTGGGGTAATCAAGATTGAGAAGTAGCTGGGCTTCTACACCTCTTCAATTGGGTCATCCATACAATTTGCCCCCAACATGTTCTCCAACTTCAGTGGCTTTTAAAAGGCAATAATCAAGTACCCAGCTGATCAAGCTATGAATGATTATTTGCCAGGTCACTGGTAAGCTTTCAGCAATATCAAAACTTCCTTCATTTATTGGCTGATGAATGTGGGTAGGAAGCACTGGTTACTTTCATGGTTGAGGTGTCTATTAGCCCTACGTGGTCACAGCTAAGAGCAGCAATCACCAGTGAAGGGAATTGAAATCTATAAGACGGCAGATGGAGTATTGCTGTGCAAGCCCCCCCCCTCTTTCAAATAACCCAGAGATGTGAATGATGAAGATGTCATGGGAGACTCTCAGTCATCCAAGTCATAACTGTCCCAAAGGTGCCTTTTCAAAAGGCAACTGGACCTTTTTTTTCCCTTGAAGACATTTTGCTTCTCATCCAAGAAGCTTCTTCAGTTCTGGGATGGAGAATCATTGGTGATGAATGATGATGATGATGATAATGATGATGTTATCCATTCAATCGTGTTTAACTCTTGGCAATTCTACAGGCCAGGTCTCGATGATAATGATGATGTTATCCATTCAATCGTGTTTAACTCTTGGCAATTCTACAGGCCAGGTCTCTCCACCTCTTCCAATCTTACACCGCTCGAGTGTTGTTGTTTTTAATACCCTAGCCGGTGTCAGCTTTGATAGTTTGCAATAGTGGAAAATATCTGTAACTCAGGTGTAGAATGAGAGTGGATGCTCATTCTCCAAGCTTGTGGGTTGGTTTCTGAACATTTCTTCCTCGCAAGACCCATCGCAAGTCCATCTCCATAGGCGACCCACCCCTGACCCCTCACAAGACCCATCACTAGACCCTCCCCCAAGGTGACCATCCCATCCCAACACCTACTGACCACACCAAGTCCTTATAAACAGAACACCAACACTGACATCCCCTAGAAATCAGCTGAAGGTGTTATCTAGCCTGGTAATGAAACATTCGGAAACCAACCCACAGGCTT
>JANHFO010000900.1:42800-57296 GCA_032468095.1 Pareas carinatus
GGAGGGGAGGGGGGAAATGTTTTGTGTTTGTGTGTTTTTTGTGTGTTTATAAAACTTTTTAATAAAAAAAGGCTTCTAGACTTCAACTCCTAGAATTCCTCAGCCAACTATGAATTCTGGGAGTTGAAGTTCACAAGCCTTAAAGGAACCAAGGTTGGAGACCTCTGCTCTAGAGAGGCCCGATCTACACAAAGCTTACTTGGGTGAATCACCAAAGTACCACCACCACTACCCCAAACATCCTTTTAACAGCCTAGTTTTACCATTCCCCTTTCCCCCCCCTTTTGCTATCAAGCCAGAATGCAGAGAAATTGGTTTTTGTTTCAAAAAGACAGGTTGCAATTAAAAATTAGGAGGAAAAATTAAGCAAAGAGGAAGAGTTCAGCCATAGAACTGGTTCCTGAGTGTGATATTAAGCTCTCCTTCACAGAATGTATTTAAGCAGAGAATGATCAGCCATCTTTTGGGAATGCTTTACCTTGAAGTTCTATATAGATTAGTAGGATGTTTGTGTGTGTTAGCATAGTGGCCAAAATGGCATCTTTCATTGCCAGGATTATTTTATTAAGTAAAATGTCACCATTCTTGCTGTTTTGCATTCTGAAGTCTCATTTAAAATTAATCTTACCTGGAGGACTACAGAAGAAGCCATCTTTTTCATAGTCTGGCTCTACCATCCTCCTTATTCTTGCTTCTCGTTCTCCTTGTAAAGATCTCTGAGCTTTGTTGATGCCTAGATCTCCAAAACTAACAAAAGAAATAAAGCTATCTTTAGGAAGCTCTGGAACTGAGCATTTTTCTGCACCAGCTCAGCTGACTGACATAATTACATTACACAGAGATGGAAGATAAGGCTTTCCTATTCTGATTCCAATGATATCCCTGGTTTGGAATATATAGATACATAGACTGTCATTATGTATCTTATTTTTATTTCAATTAATTAATTTCAGGTATATCTGAGGACAACAATCCTCTCTTAGACTACACTGAATGGATAGTACCAATTTCCAACACAATCAAAATAAAAATTACTTCTATCATGCAACAAAGTCCTTTTAAGTGGGAAGAAAAGGTCCTCTCCCTTCCAACATTGGACTTCTTTTGTAGTGGGCATTTTAATACTAATCTAATTGAAAAAAAGAAATATTAAGCCTTTTTACCAGCATGCTCAATTCTTGGTTAATGTTTGTTGTCTTCCACACGTTAACTAAAATAGAAATTGATATGGAACTACATGCTACATCTGGAGTATGGAAGTGTCATGTATCGATATATACTGATGGTGCAATGATAAAAATGTAATTAGAGAAATTATCTATTAGGATTTTATATTTCATTTCTGATAGCTGAATATATCTCCACGATTATGCAATAATGTGGTAGAAAATGTTTGATAACCATTGGCTTTTCTGATATTTGAGCATCTGTTTTGCAAACGAGACCAGTGGTTTTAGGAGTCAGGCTCATCAAAAGCAGATTGCCGTAGAGATGATTGTTCATATATGGTTGTCATGATAATTGCAGGTAGTCATGAAATACCTCTTTGGCGAAAAGGCAAATGAATATTACTAAAATTATTACATGAATACATATTAAAAGAGAGTTCTGTGTCTTAAAATACTAAGTCAGGCATTGAGCACACCATTCTCTCTCCTTAAGGATATTCTTTCCTGCCACAGTTTTCGCATATTGAAACTATACTAACCATAGCCATTTCTCTCTCTGTCAGGATTCAACACTCTCCCAAGAATCCGTTTTTCACAATTACACACATTTTTGAATGCAGATATGGGGCCTAGAAACTTTCAGTAAGTTTGAAAGATGGCACCCACTAATGGCCAGTAATTCTAGCCAGTTAGTGTTTTTAAATCATGAGTTCCATTTGACAGAAGGAAACTATTCATGGGCTCAGTGGTGCCTCTTAGTAGCAACCACTTACTCTTACATTAAAGATGTATGATCCTTAATCCATGATTCCTGCAGTCATCATTAACAACAACAATTTCCAAACTCCAAAATCCTATCCACCAAAATAAAGTCTGCATACATTTACTGGCCACAGAGTTCTCAGGCAATAATCTTAAAACTGTTAAAGCAAGATGCAAAAAATAATTCATAGAGATGGAGTAGGAGAAAAAACCTTTGTCTCACAATTTTAACGCATGCCATTATGTTATTGTCACTGGAATAATAATAATAATAATAGCAACCTGTTGTCAATGAAGGGAGAAAGGGAAAGCATCTTTTTATAGCCTGTTTGGCTTTTCATATTCTTCCAGACTGTGAGCTTTCTGCCAATCTCTGTGTCTCGTGGTTCAAAACCCTATTTATAACAAAGAAAGGAAGATTTAAAAAAACATTAACATATATTTTTAATAAGTGTGACATTTTATTAGCTATGACAGATATTTTGGTACATGACCAAATCAGTCTTGTTTTTTTTAAATATGTACAGCCTTATGATCCCAAAGTCACGAGGATGGAAAAATTAGAACAGGTCTGTTTCATTCTGATCAAGATTTTCGGTGTCTTTAGATATGCTTGTTATTATCAAATGTCTCGAATAATCTCAGATTCTTTCATTTCAGACCACGTAGCTCTCGTTCATTCAACTTATGCAAGAACAGTCGTATCTGCAGGGAGTGGGGGTCAAAACAGGCAAGATGGCAGTCGTGATGGCAGAATCCAAGTCTGGCCCTGTTCTCTCTGGGTAGATATAGGTGGGGCTTCAATTGTGCTGCCCATCTTCCATCTTACCTGTTTTGACACCTTTTGTAATATGTGAATGGGTCCACTTACTTGTTTTGATCATCTTTTGTGTTGATGCTGATTTGCAAGAAATCTTTAAGATAATGGACCCATTCAAATACTAAAAAGGCCATCATTTACCCCAAAATGTATATAAAGAACATATAATTTAATGATTTCTAACTATCAAAAAGGCAGAATTGAAAAACAGTAATTTAAAGGTTAGTCCTCTAGTTTTTTCCCCAAGCATTCTCATTGGTACCCTAGTATAGAAAGAGGGGAAAAGTGGATGAAATAACTAACAATACACAAGAATCTAAGAAGTTGAGCACTGTGAATCTACTTCAGTATTAATTAATCTGACTAAATGCTTTCAAATATTTTTACAATTCTATCTGGCAATTAAGTTTAGCTTCTTTGTATAGCATTTTAGCTTAAGGGATCTTCAAGCATTCAGAAATCATTAAAATCGGGTTTCTGAGAAAGCATGGTGAAATACAGCAACATCCTGAGATTTACTTCTGCATGCTGCTGGGTGGAGAGGAGATAGCAAACTTCTGAAATAATCACCCTCAAACTGAAGTCTTCCAAAAGACTCAAATTTATACCATCTCCCAGCCCTGTGAAAGTGAAAAATGTAGTTCAGTTGTAGTCTGGGAAGCATCAAATTGGGCACGGCTGTTTGAACTCACAAATAAACTGCAAGTCATGTAATCAGTGTACACTTACCGACAAGGGCTCAGAAAAATCTGGCAGATTTCCTACTAATAGGCCCACCAAAGTACAGATCAACACAGTCACTGAACAGAACACTAAGACAGCAATTGGCCACTCAGCAATCACTTGGGATAAACTAAGAAAAGAGCAATAAAATAAAATAAATACTCAAACAACTACTTTTTCATTTTTCTCTTCCATTTTATTTGATTCTATGAATTGTCACAGGATAGAAAAGGAAATAGACAAAACAAATAGATGGGTTTTAAAAATAAGCTAGAGATGTCATTGGATGACTTCTCTGCAAAAAGAATAGTTGATGCGATTTGCTAATTTCGGTCTCCTCAAGCAAATGTCTGTTATCTCTACTTAAATACAAGTACTATGGTATAAGTCCCCATGGGAGCTATAGTGTAGTACACTGGGGTATTGTTGAGAAAGGAAGATTGTACTAAATTATCATGCAAAATGTAATGGATGTAGTCACCAAACAAGACAAACAAGCAAAAAGTGTCGTGAGAACATAAGCCCAATCTTTTCCTTTGATATTGTCTTTTACCAAAGCTGAGAAACATTCTTATTTTATTTTAAGAATATCACAAATAAATAATTCTTTTTCTCTCCCCACATCTGATAAAAATTGCTGGTCTTTCCTGCCCACTACATAAACCCAGAACATAAAAAGAATCCTACTAGATTAGGCCAGGGACCATTTCTTCCAGTACTTTCCCACACAATAGTCAACCAGATATCTTCAGATAGCTCAAATGGACAATAATGGAGATTGGCATCTAGGTACCATTTCAATGTATTGAAGTTCTAGGAGGATTTTTTCTTTTGACTTTTTACATTATTGGGAAATATTCCAACATTCCATACATTTATATTCTGAAGCAGTATTGTGAGATTTGTTTCTCATTTTTCCTGAAATATAAGTAATCTAAATTATTGGTTAATCCTTCAACCTCACACTTTGTTGTTAGTAATGGATGTGTTGTGCCCCGCTCCCTGACAGCCAAGCTGCCGGCTGATGATTCAGATGATGAGTCAGTGGATGAGCGGCCTTTGTCCCTTGCTGGGCCAAGCCCATTTCAGCCACCCATCCCCAGGGGAAGAGGAGACTGGGCCTAATGCCAGGAGAGCTGTGAGCAATCAATAAGGGGAGGGAATGGAGCCTGGCTTGAAGCCAGGGGCTTCAAGGGAAGAACCCGACTAGCGGGAACAGCTCATAGACGCCTGAACCAGGCATAGACTGAGAAGGGAGGTCCAGAGGGAGGCAGCATACCAGACTATTGGGCATCACCAAGGCCAGGGCCAGCAGCCCCCACCCCCGTGAGGAATAAAGCTGAGGGCCTCAAACAGTTGCAGCTGAAGCAGGCAACTGTTTGTTCTCGTGTAGATCCTTGCTTCGTGTTTCATGACCACTGGATTTAGATTCTGACCATTGCTGATTTCTTGATCCTTGGATTTGGATTCTGACCACTCCTGAATTTCTTGAACCCTGTACCTGGACTTACTTGCTTAGTGGGGGTTGTTTACTGTTCCTGTACTTCTTTCTATTTGTGGACTTCTACTTAAACTGTAAGTCTGTGTTTTGCCCTCAAACTGGACTTTGATTGCCTGACCATAAATCTCAGGCTGAAGGCTTTATTGCCAGTTAAGACTTCATGCAGCAGCTCTAGCTGTAAATCAATTAAGATCGGAGGGCTAGCCTGCCGTCAAAGAAAGAGTGGTGTTTAACTCTTTACTGGCTCCCTCGGTTTTCTGGTTTGTAGGGTCAGAACAGGATGCCTTCTCATGATCAATAAACAATGTCATCATTGTGAAGCTGACACATGCAAAAGTCAAAACATGATTCATTTCATGTAGTGAACCAGAATGTTAGAGGTATCTTCAGAATATGGTAACAATTTATATGTGACTGTAGTGCAATTGAAGCTCCACCTGTTTTTTATGTGAGTTGTGATGGATAGAAAAATAGGTGGAGCTTCTGACACACCTTCGCAGCTGCCATCTTGATTTATTTTGCCATCTAGACCAGAGGTTTTCAAACTTTTTCAAGCTGCAGACTCCAAAACATGGTGTTACTACATGGAGGACCCCATTCCCACAAATTCAGCTAATTACTAATTGACAATTCACGTATATTACTTTTTCAAAAATTTTCTTGGCCTGTCTGCGGACCCTCTGGCCACGTGCCACAGACCTCAAGGGGTCCCCAGAGCACAGTTTGAAAACCTCTGATCTAGACTCTGGATATTCTTGTATTTGTTCAGTCAGGATATAATCTCTGTTTCTAGAAGAGAGATGGTTATCTTTTGGGTCAGAAATTCTCCAATTAGTCTCATTATTTAGCAATCATAGCATAACAAGCCACTTCTGGCATTGAGGAGTTTTACTGGAGCTGCATCTTCCAAATTTTCCAGCCCACGGGGCAAAGATTTGGACTGTTAGCTACATAGCTGAGAAAGTCTGAAGCATAAGAAATTGTATTTTGACAAATCTAGTATAACTCAAGCCTGAATATAAGAAAATATGCACAACATTGAAAGAAAATGTGTTAAAAGCAAGCTTTTTTTAAAAAAAGAACACCAAACAAGGTCAGCTTGCAAATACATCAATAACATACATGCCCTGAATCTTGATTCTTTAGACAAAAAATTTGAAACATTAATAGAGTCGACCCAAACTAAATACTGTAAATAAGAAAAAAATGATTAAATAATGAAGAACGACTAGATATATATAGGCATACTTCTAATTTGCCTGTTTGTGGGTCCAGTGGTTTTTTTAAAAAAACGGGCCTGAGTTTTGCAGTCTCCTTATCTGCTTTAGATAGAATAAACTGAAATGCAAGGAGACTCTATGACACCTCTCCCATTTCCAAACCCTGAGGAAACCATAAATGATTCTAGGGATACTTATTATCATGGTGCATGAATAATGGAGAAGGGTGCTAGGCTATAGCAGCATTTCCCAACCTCAGCAACTTTAAGATATGTGGACTTCAACTCCCAGAATCCTCCAGCCCCCTTTCTCTCTCTTAAAAATTGCTGATGATGAGAAACACTGAGCGATGGTATGGAAGAAAATAGTGCCAACAAATAAAGCACCATGCATGTGCAGGCCACCCAGAAATGAATGCCATGTGCAACATCGGGACTGATTCTAGGGTAAATATGTGATTTTTTTCTTAAACTGAAGTTGCGCTCCATTAAACAGATTGTATTCTCTACAAAAATACAAGAGCTTGCTTTATACATCTTGTAACTCAGATTCAAAGACAAGCTGCTGACCAAGCTCAAATCATGATTTAACTATTTGGATAAGTACAGTTTTAGGAAAGCAAAGCCCATCCACCACCACCTGGAACCCAAAGAAGTGCGAAGCTCTGAATGATGGAATGGGACAAATCACCATGACCAATTTGCCAACTCACCGCAGGACAATTCAACAAATGCAAAAGTTAAATTAATTTCCATGGAACCATGGCCAATAATAAAAAATAAATCCAGAAACAGAGCAGTTACAATAATTTTGATGAAAACGTGGTCGCTAGTAATAAAAGTATCTGAATGAAATTATTAATACAGCGTTGAATTGTTCTGTGGAAAGTTGGCTGTGACAAATTGGCCACAATGAGTTGTACTAGACCTCTTAACTAGACCTATGAGCCCCTAATATAACTGCATGCTATTGCCTGCCTGGAATGATATTTTGGGTCATTCTAAATAATCAGATCGAATTGTGATATAACAGAAGGGCAGGAAATAATTGATTTTAACCTACCTCTTTGGCATCCTGAACACTTTGTCATGTCTGTAGGGAGAAAGATAGTCATTGGTTTATTAATTTCATGCCAAGCAAAGTTCTTTATTGATTTGACCATTTAATCTTCTGAGCAAGAAAAACACAAAAACAAAACTCCATGATGTAGCATGGACAATAAGTCCTAATGGACAGCATCTTTACTTTTATTGTTTATTCCAATTAGGAGTGACATTTATTTATCTGAAGAATAGATGTGTTTCTTAAACTGGTATTTTTAAAGTGGGCTGAAGGTGAAGACTTTAGACCAACAACAAAGCCACTGAATGCTAATGTGGAGAAAGCTAATCTAATATTTACGTTGAATTACATAACTCTTTCTGTCTTAGTTGTAGAATTTATTTAGATTTTCAAACTCCATCAAGACTTTCTTTGGACATAAAACACTCACTTCCAAATCTTGGTTGACCTTAGAGATACAATTTCTGTGGTCTTGAATTTTGCAGCAATTTTGGAGTTGGCAAGGATCTTTTCAAGGATTCTTTTCTGTTGTTAACCTTTGAGAGGTCAGGACGTCAAGGATTTCACCTCTCCTAAGGCAATACTTTATAAGACTTTTCAAATTAAGATTAGACTTGTAATTGCCCCCAAAGTAGGCCACAGGCCACAACACACCTCTGGTGGAGACCAGAAAGAAGGCAAAGTATCAACTATTTTATTGCTCCTTGGAAAAAGGATACATGGAATTATTTCATAATACCTTGCCTCCTTATGCCCAGTTCGTACTTCCTTGTAGAACAAGAAAGTACAAAGAACGTTCAGATTAAGAAGTCTATGCTGTCAAGACCGTTAATCTACCGAGAGCCAGGCATGAACAGAAAGTTCAAAGAATTCGCAAGCTCTACTACTGCCATAATATTGACATGACATTTTATGTTCGAGTGGAAGTGAAGTATGATACCCATTAAAATGTAGGCAACTTTTTAGATACCAGATTTTACCGAATTAGTTGATTCAGTTAATTTCTGAATCAAGAGGTTAAATACTGCTTCCAAAATATAAAACACAAGATTTCCGCTGAAAGCATGGGGCAGCTTTTCCCAGCTTGGTAAGGGGTTGTGCTGGCCGCATAGGGTGTGAATTACAATCCACCGCTTCTCTAGAGCACAAACCATGTCTTTATGCGCTTGGACGCTGCCCATACTGCTTGGAACAGGAGAGCTTATGGGGAGCAGGAGAATAAATGGAAAGGAGTCTATGCAAACAGCAGAACATACTAGGAAACAGCCAAGAAGTTAGTAAAAAACTAGATTTGTGATTTTATGTTAAAGGATAATGATTTACTTTACTTTACTTTTATTATACTTTTATACCGCCCTTCTCCCCAAAGGGACCCAGGGCAGTGTACAGCCTTTTAAAAACAATGCAGACATACAAACAATATTTAAAATAATTAATAATTAATTAAAATAATTAATTAATTAATGCTCAGCAATATTGATGACATAGAAATATTTTAAAATACAATCCAGCTTGAGATTTGTACCTATTTTAAAAACACCAGCATGCAGGATCCAAAATTGGGAATGTTGAAAATTACTTTTAAATTAGGATTTTTTTTCATTAGAATTTTGTGAAGAGAAATAACTTATTTTCTCAATCTCCCCATCCAATTCATTCTAAAATAAAAGAAGATTGCTTGTCCAGTCGGGAGAAAAGCCTGCATCAGCCATAGATCATGTACAGCATTCTAAAGATTAAAAGAAATATTTCAGAATTTATTTCTGCCTCTAAAAGTTTATAAAAATATGATCTTTAAGAACTTTCTATGGAGTGAAAATACGCAAGGAATAAAACTGCAAAACTCACTTGGAAAAGGCAGATGATTTATGGTACGTGGAGGTTTAGAGCTAGACCTGGCTCCCAGGGGTGCACTAATGCTTCAAAATAACACAACAAGCAACCTTTAGACTGGCCTGATGCCAGGAAGAGGATCATTAAACTTCAGCCACTAATGTTGCTGTTGGATAAAAATAAAATGTCTGTTTGTCATTAGGTATGGTCCAATGAGAAATTAATGAAGGGGAGTTTATTAAAGGGGAATAAGGCCAGTCTATAAACCATCTTGTATCCTGAGGGGCTTTTCGTACCTTTTATAGTGTCATATTCACACTTTGCTATTGAATTTAGTTTGCTAAGGAGTCATACCCAATTCTAATTTCCAAAGGAAATGGGAATATCTTCACTATATTTGCTCAGTTTGGTTATCAACTATTTGAACAGGTACCAGCATCCAAAGTCTCAACATATTCATTGGCTACTGCACTTTGCATGTAAATTAATGCTCTAAAATTAAGCTTCGGATGAAGAGTATATAAAATTAGGATTGATATGAAATGGCTATTTTAGAAAGAAATGCATCGTCCATTTCTCCCAAAAAGCTCAAAGAGTAATTGAAATGTCTGTACATATGCACATGCTTATTATGATTTTGTTAGGAATAATGTTGAGCTCACCTTAGTGTGAAAACAGTGGGCAGATTATATGAGATCTATCTGCTCAATCTACTGTCCAGTGCTACCCATGGATGGACAGCTTCACCTTCCTTCCCCTTTTTTGACTCTTATCTTTTATGCAGCTCTCTGCCAGACTGGCCTTCAAGATGGAGACTTGGGAGAACAGATGCCTTCCACAAGACCCACCACTCTGCAGGGACATGCAGCCAGAACTTGTGGTTCTTACCTGACTGTTACTACATGGTGTTGCACCGGCCGTACTTGCTGCTGGTCATGTGGCCATTGCTTCCATCTACTCTCAATAGCCTCATGTCGGGGAGTTGATAATGAATCCCCACTGGAGCGATGGGAGCACAGAGTAGCTCGGTCCCCATGTCCCGGGAGAGGGGGCAAGGCATAACTGTTTCTGGTGGCTTCTTGGTGGTTGCAGTGATAATACAGGTGAGGCTGGAAGGAGTCCTGAGATCCAGATGGCACCTGGCCATTGGACCGAGTGGAGATGGGTGCAAGCTTATGACTGGAACTGGGCTGATGGAATCTCACTGTGCTGGGAGAAGCATTGAGCAGACAGTGATGGACTGGACATCTCCTTCCCCAAGAAATTCCACTGGGGCTCGACTCAGCGTTCCTGGTCTCTGGTACATTAAGACAGGCTTGACCAAGCTCTGGCTTTGTTTTTTCTCTGCAAAAAGAAAACGTTAACTTTGCATTTTTCCTTTCTGTTTCTATCCACTTTTCCCACAAAATGTAGTGAAATGAAATAAATGATATAATGCACAATATATAACACCTGACATTATCCCTTAAGAAAAATTAAAATTTGTCATGACTTATGTAAACATTGGATGAACAGACTTGCATCTTCCATAATTAGCATAGCACCCTCAAGACTTGTTCCAGCAATATGTCTTTTACACTTGTATTGTCCAGGCAGCAGGGTTCCAGACCAAATGCTTTGTTCCTTAGATGGAATGACTGAAGAATGGAATTTTGGCCTTGGTAGTGCATCTCCTTTGACTCTTTCCTTCAGACCATGCAGAAGGACGCAATAATACTCTAGCGTCCAGATTGGAGGAGAAGAGATGGGACAATGAAGAAGCAGGTCCCACTCTCCTGCCCAAGCCAAATTAGAACTGTTCAAATCTGCAGGCATCTCTCATCTTGAGAGAAAAATTAAAATAATTAGCTAATTTTACCATTCACTAACCTATCCTCTGCTCCCAATGCTTCAAAAATGAACTTTGCAAATCCAGAGAAACAGATGAGTCAAATCAGCTCAGTTTATAGATTTTTCAAGTAGCCATACCAAAAACATTCATTTTACTTCTTTCTTTACACTAGAAGAGGAAATGAACACAGAGTAAGTTTAATTACAGCATGTATTTATAGGTGCATTTTAAGCAATGAAACTGGATTGATTCAGGTTGATGACTATGGCCATGACTGTTGATGAGGGTACTATGCACTGCTTACAAAAATTACAAAGATGGCATAGTGGAAGAGCTGATTTGTGTGATCAAGAATTAAGTGGATAAACCAAGACAACAGCCAATAATTTCACATGAGACACATTGATGAACTGATTAAGGGCAATAGGTGGATTATTCAAAGGCAATTACTGTCAATTGCATTTCACTGAAATGTTTGCATTACATTATTTTTAAATATTGGAAGGAACATGTCTGACGTGTTCCTCACATGCCGATGGCAGAGATAAAAGCTTCAAGAATTAAAATTTGCATCACTACCAAAGAAATATGGAAGTTATTTTTTTTCTTATATCTTCCTTTTCCTTGTTTGTATCCCATAATTTTGTTTTTTCCCTTGCTTCTCTCCTTTTTCTCTTTAATTTTTTTCTTATACTTTGTATTTTATACTTTGTTGAAATGCAATAAAGTTGTAAAAAAAAGCATTTGACATTTGCCAGCAATTGTGCTACTAGAATTAAAGTGAGGAATTTATTCACAGCATCTTGACAGCTGATCAGTCCATGAAATATCATCACAAAGCTTCACCTGCAGGCGAAACAAAACAAAACAAAACAAAACCCAGACTTGGCAAGAAAATAAGGTTTACAGATTTATTGGAATGGAGCTGATAGTATTAACATGGATTTCCTTGAACTTGAAACTACTATCAATTTAGAACACTAGATTGTAAGACGCAAATCTTCAAAACATTGATTAAGCAGAGTTTGCAAACACAAAAATTGAATTTTTACTGACAATGTTGGGCTCATATTTCACAAGCCACCTAAGAGGTAATTGCATTGTTGGATCTCACCATCTTACCTCATCCACCATTCAATCCAGACTTCTTGTCATGCAATTTTAACTTTTCCCTAAAGTGAAAGAATACCTTCATGGCATCTATTTGACTCAAATACAGAGGTAGAAAGGACTGTCAGCTTGGTTGAAGAGAGAAATTTCATAATGGCTTTAAGCATTTTTCCATTTGCTGACAGAAGTGCGTAACAAATAATGTTGTGTGGAAAGTAAATAATAGTTTATAACAGAACTCATTTCAGGGATTACTTTCCTGTTTCATTTATTAAGATGTCGTTACTTAAACTAAAATTCTGGAGGTCGCTTTTTATTCAACCCTTGTAGATAAGTATCTTTACTCATATTACACATAAATGCTGTCATCCCGTCTTTCATCTGTTGATTGACATCACATGTCCTTCCTATTCTAATGAACTATACCCGTGGCTAAGATGCCATTTTGTGTATAGAGTCGTAAGATAGATGGATGCAATGATGCATAGATTTTAAAACAATATTCTTTGGATTCTTATAATGGTCTCAAATTACATCCAACTTCATGTCTTTAAACTAAAGATATGGACAGACCAATTAGTGAGATGGGAAAATGCTGAAAAGCTTTGACACTAAATGGCTTAGCTCTGAGCAGATAGTTGGCCAATGATGTTCTTATACCATCAAACCCATTTTTAAACTGTACACTAAAAAGATTGACTTTTTCTCTTTAGTTCATACATTAGTAATGCTATTAGGACTAATTTGTCAGAGGCGATCTACAGCATATATTCTTTCCTTTGGAAGACATTTTTAGAATGATTTTTTAGCATATGCAAGTTCCATTTAACCAAGAAAAACAATCAACTCCATTACCCTCTCAGATTGTCATATTTAAGCTAATGCATTGATTTGCGGATAATGATCTACCACAATGAAAAACAACAAAAAAGCTCTTCATGGGCAGTGAAGTCTCCCATTATTATAGCTTTGTAGTAATAATAAATGTTGAGGCTGTAGTGAGAGCTGAAATGTTCCCCCAATCATAGCGCAGCAACAGCAGCTTTCAACTGTTGGTCTCACAGCTTCTTTTGCCTTCCCCAGCTGGTTGCAGCCATGAAACAAAGAAGAGTGTCAACAAAGCAGACAACACAGAAGAAAAAGTGGGGGACAACAGCCCGAGTTTGGCAACACAGCTGCTTGACTGCTTTCCTTGATTTGTCTCCCCTATCATTTTCATAAGCAGAAAAACTCTCTGTTTGTACCAGAAACCAAAAATATTCTGAGAAGCAAAACAAGGGAAAAAAGGAAATAGTACTGAATGGGGGAAGTTGCATAAAACACAAGCCAAAAAGGAATTGCAGAGCTGCTATGGAAATTATCTGCAGTTTGTTCTTTTTCCTCAATTCAGATTCAGGATATGCCCAATTGTCAGTTGTAATGCTAAGGTCTCCTTGACATTCATACAATACATACAATGTTGAAAGAGTTCAAAATCTAATAAAATGTGTAACACAGCCCCCAACCCTGCCCTCCTTGGAATAACTTCCCGTGTGTATTCTGTTGAGCTTTTCTCCCCATTTCCATCAGTCTCCCAATTTCAGGAAAAGGTTGGTGCAGGATTTCCTTTGAAGATCTTAGTAGCTCATTCAAAAGCTAATACACTGGAACAAGAATGCCTGAAGCCAAATGAGAAGCAGTGCTAATTTTTCAATATACTCTAAATATTTCTGTTGATTCAAGCCTGCAGACTGTCACAGTATGAATTAATTGAAATTTTTGAATGGTATTTAAAGACAGATCAAACGTGCTGTAAATTGTTAAACCGAGACATTGTTCATGCTTATACCAAGGCAGTTAGTTCACAATTTGCTAAGAACAGTTGTAGCTGTTGCATCAACCTGTACCAATAGCAATCTCATATCCATAAGCATTCTCAAATTGTGTGCATGACCCTTCAAAGACGCAGCAAAAAGAAAGTGTGAAAGCAGTATTTTACACAACTGTTTGCCTCCCCATAATAAATATTTCTGTCTTGTTTGGACTGGATTTCCATTCAACCTATTCTTGCTTAGGGGTCCTGTTACGACAGCCATTTTTATTAATAGGGGAAATAAAGCTGAACATTCAAACCGCCTCTAGTTTCATGTGTAGATATTTTAAAATCATGACAGATACAAGGAACCTCTTAAGGCACATTTCCAATGGTCAAAGCTACAATCCTTAGGCTTTTTCTTAAATGGTTAAGATGGAACTCTCATAATATAGTTTCTTATGATTCTCATCTAGCTGGTGAGATGGTCACAGTGGGGCTGACATCAAGATAATCAACTGAGTCAACCATTTAGTACTAGAAGGACTATGTCAATATTTAGGCCAGCCTGGTAAATATCTTAATTATATTTATATTATTATATTATATTTATTAAATTTTTATACCGCCCTTCTCCCCGAAGGGACTCAGGGCGGTGTACAGCCATATAAAA
>JANHFO010000900.1:80302-96791 GCA_032468095.1 Pareas carinatus
AGGACAGGTATAGTATCTTCCACTCTGACAGGATTAAGCAAAGCTAGGGATTGAACCTGATTTTGTTTCTGAGGTCTTAGAGTTTGACCCTGGTCTTTTTTCTGAGGTCCTGGGATGGATTCTCCATTTCTGATTTGCCACAAGAGTTATTTCGCTCCATTTAATACAAGCAAGGCGTAATCAACCCCAAAAGAACAAGAATGTTATGAAACACAGTGTGTGGCCTATAGACTTTAAAATTTGCTGTTTTGTGATGTCGTTTTTAAAAAAAAAATAATAATGGGTGGATGTATTTTCTCAACCTTTACCTTTCATTTGAAATATGTATAATTAAAGCCAGGCTCTTAAGGTTGGGACTAGACTTTCTGGATCTTCTTCTGAATACGCTTAGTGGTTGGTATTTTCGCTCCAGGGTAATTAGAACTAAGGCTTGCTCAGGAGAATGTATGTAGGACTGGAATCTTAATTAACTACAACCGGTTGAATTGGCAGAAGAAGCTAACTGCAGGCATAGCTACTGTAAACGAAGCAAAGTCAGGCAACTTTGCAGCAGCTACAAGAAAATCAATTTAAGGGTTTTTCTTCCCATATCATTCCTGCTGTCTTTTGCAATTGGAACTGAGTAACTGAAGGCGTTTGATAACTTACAAGGAACAAAGCATCAGCACAAATGGAGAATAGTCATACTTGCCAATGCCTTTTTTATGGCACCAGAAGAATTGTGCTCTCTCTGATTTGATTTCATGGCAAGAACGTACAATGACATCCAAAGCCACATGAGAGTTAGGGCAATATTGGAGTAAATCTTTTAAGAAAAACATAGTGCCCTAGACCGAGATATCATTAGTTGGCCTAGTGATCATAGTTTGGTCCAGTGGTTAAAGCAACAGACTAGAAACCAGGAGACTGTGCATTCTAGTCCTGCCTTAGGCATGAAGAGGTCAGTGGAAAACTTTGGACCAGTCATTCTCTTTCGGTCCAACCTACTCCGCAGGGCTGTTGTGGGTGAAATTAGAGGAGGAAGGAGGGTTAGACATGGTCACCCCCTTGAGTTATTTATAAAAATAATAATAAGGGGATAAAAAGACTTCTTCTAAGCCAGCTGTTAGGGAAGGCAAACTTCATCTAATACCTCTCCTCCTGCACTCCCCTCTGCTCCAGAGATTTGAAAGACCTTTCAGAACAGCAGGAGGCTCCATCCCAGGGCCTACAGAAGAGCAAGAATACATGGCAGGCCCGATAACAACTGGGAATAATTGTGTGGGCAGTGATGCACACCTCAAGCTTTTTGTATGGCTGCTTCTTTGCAGCTTAAATCACTCACCGTGTATCATATCAGAACCTCGGAAGGATATGTACACTGCTGTTTTATTATTTTATGGCACCAAGAGAAATAAACCTAATAGGCATTCAGTTGTTTTATTATTTTGTATGGCTGCTCCTTTGCAGCTTAAATCACTCACCGTGTATCATATCAGAAGCTCAGACTAGAAACCAGGAGCCTGTGCCTTCTAGTTCTGCCTTAGGCATGAAGAGGTCCGTGGGAAACTTTGGATCAGTCATTCTCTTTCGGTCCAACCCACTCTGCAGGGGTGTTGTGGGTGAAATTAGAGGAGAAAGTAGTTTTAGGCATAGTTGAGTTATTTATAAAAATAATAACAAGGGAATAAAAATAAATAAATAAAAATTGTCATCAACAGTACTAAAAAGCTATAATGCACAGCAAACAATGATAAAGAATACATAGCAAACACTGGAATTGAAGGTCGATTAAAAACACACCAGCTTTTTGGAAAATGTGAAATAACTTTGTTTTCATACTTTAGCAAATATATTCTGATCTGCTTAAAATATAGCACGGTTGGAATATAATTCAGTAATTAAGCTTTGAAATCCCCATATTCATTTTAAGGGGAATTCTATATGACCACTTTCCTTTATAAATGTGTGTGCGTGTTTGATTATTTTTAGCTTCCCATCTGTCTGACAGCTCCATCAAGTTAATTCTGTATTTGTTTAAACTACCTTTCATCCTAGTCTTATTGTCCTTCTTTGTCTTTATTAGATGTGGTTCTTTCCCTTATCACCAGTCAGAACCTAATTAATTAGGTCTCCATATCCAATGTATGTATGAAGATGCAGGGGCTAAAACGCTTTCAGCAAGAGGCGTGGGGGAACTGAGCTGTGAGATAGACCTTGGTAGAGTAGATGCTAATTGTGGTGAACGGCTGTACATCAGTCTGGACCATGTGAGGGAAAGTGAATGCAACAAGCAGATAAGTACCCAAAGGAACCCAGATTAGAGCAAGGCTTCCAAATTCTCCTTTTCTATTTCTACAAATGATATATGCACCTTGATCGCCGCTATTATTACATGTAGTAAACTACCTGGCAAGTGGATGGCAAATAAATGCATAAATGAACTGAACTAAAAAATAAACAAAACAGTGGGAAGGACAGAGTTTTGTAAAGAATGTATACTCATGTAGGTCTCAAGTGAGGCAAGACATTTGGGGACATGAAGTAATGTTGTAAAATTTTGCCTGAAAGTCAGAGTCAACACTTCCAAATACTCGCCCTGGGGTGAAATGTAATAAGAGCTTGTTCCTTCGGCCCTTGCAGGATTGAAGAACGAATGCACTGACTCCTTGCACCTGTTTCTGCCAATACATTAGATGAGGGGGGGAATTAGTAAGGATGTTTAACCTTGGGTCTGAATTTGAACACCCGGTTGCTTCCGTAGCATTGAAATCCAACATTTCTGCTCCCAACTTCTGGTCCTTTTAGTTACTGGAGAATGACAAAATATAATTCCATAATAAAATGATGGGAAATCAAAGTCAGTGTGACTATACATAGGCTCTGTTTTGGTCATCTGAAAGCAAAATAAAAATGGAATGAAATCTCTGGAGAAATAAGAGCAAATCCCTCAGAGCTAAGTTAGTTGTTAAGTATACCAGAAGTTCCTGATGATTTATTTATTTATTATTTAGACTTATATACCGCTCCACAGGGCTTTACAGCCCTCTCTAAGCGGTTTACACAGTCAGCATATTGCCCCCAACCATCTGGGTCCTCATTTTACCGGCCTCGGAAGAATGGAAGGCTGGGTCAACCTTGAGCTAGTGAGAATCGAACTGCTGAACTTTTGATGGCTAATGGATCTATTTGAGGTGGGTTATAAATTTCAGTGGAAGAATGAAGCAGGAAGAGGGGAAGCCTAACCGGTTCTGTTTGCTCGTATTTCCACTGGGAACCAATATGAAAACTCACATCTTCTCTCTGGGTCACAAAGGTTAGAATGCAGTATGCAGGGTAATTGTGCCAACTGCCAGCAGTTTGATTCTGGAATAGAATAGAATAGAATAGAATAGAATAACAGAGTTGGAAGGGATCTTGGAGGTGTTTTAGTCCAACCTCCCGCTCAGGGAGGAAGCCTACATCATTTCAGGCGAATGGCTGTCCAATCCCTTCTAAAAAACTTCCAGTGTTGGAGCATTCGCAACTTCTGGAGGCAAGTTTAATTGATTAATTGTTCTAACTGTTAAGAAATTAGTCTTAGGTTGCGTCTCTTCTTGATTTGTTTCCACTCATTGATTCTTGTCCTGCCTTCCGGTGCTTTGGAGAATAGCTTGACTCCCTCTTCTTTGTGGCAACCCCTGAGGTATTGGAACACTGCTATCATGTCACCCCTAGTCCCTCTTTTCATCTAACCGACTTAAGGTTGACTCAGCCTTCCATCCTTCCGAGGTCGGTCAAATGAGGACCCAGATTGTTGGGGGCAAATATGCTGATTCTGTAAACCGCTTAGAGAAGACTGTAAATCACTACGAAGCGGTATATAAGTCTAAGTGCTACTGCTATTGCTCTCTAAGTGGAAAATCTGAAGGAGGTGATAGTGGCTGAGAAGGGTAAAAACAAGCCAGCTTCCTCCAATCTAGTGCCTTACAGCCATGTTGGGTTACCACTTCTTTAATTTGCAGCCAACACAGTCCTCGGCTGCAGTATCTGGCAATACGACCCCCCACATCTGGAATACAAATTGGGCAAGGCTGAATTAAGCAATCTTCTGCTGTTTCCCCATGTGTCCCTGGGGGGCGGGGGAACTGTGGCACTCTTATCTCCCATACAATATCCTAAGAACAAGACTGAAGAAGGAAATAAGACATAAAGATGTAAAAGTAACACTCAAATAATTGTATTGCAGTTTGCAAAGCATGCACATAAAAAAAACAACATAAAGTAACAATCAAGACAAAGGATAAAGAGTAAACCGAGAATAGGGATAGAAGTGTGAAAAGGATAAAGAAAAAGAAAGAAAAACAAAAATACATATGCAAAGAATAACGTTTACAACATTATCCGGCAGGTAAGAATATTAGCGATATCATGAACCCACTATTCAGTTTGGAAACAAGTGCCTCTTTGAGAAGCATAATTTTAAAAAAGAAAGACGCAAACTTCATAGATCTTGTGAAGCTTTCAGTTGCCTAGAATTATATACTGGCACTTTCTTTCATGGCCACAGGCCACTAAGTAAGGACCGACTGGGCACCTGTCTTTATAGCCTTACATAGCAGACCGACTTGCCTTTAAAGATGCCAGCCACAGTTGCCAATCAAACACCAGGAGATCTGTTCTATAGACCACAGTCACTAAACCCTGAAGCTCAGCATTGCTCATTTGTAGAACAAATTCACCTGTCATGCTAAGTCATAACCATACATTATGCCTTAGGTCGGTGTTGGGATAACCAGGGAAATGTCTTTATTATCTATGACTGTTGGCATCTAACTGACCTTCACACAGGGGTAGATCCCATGGCTAAGTTGAGTGAAGGTGTACTGGGCACATCCGAACCTGTTTGGCAAAGAAACTGAAATCTTACGAAAGCAGACAAAAAACATACATAGACGTGTGCCTTTTCAACCTGTTCTTCATCTTCCTAATAGTTTTATCCCAGAGTCGACCACGGACACAGAATAATAAATTATTTTAAATGCAGGATAACTTTTGTTTTTATTTATTATTTATTTCTTATTTAGACTTATATACCACTTAACAGTGCTTTACAGCACTCTCTAAGCGGCTTACACAGTCGGCATATTGCCCCCAACAAGCTGGGTCCTCATGTTAGTTGAACTGACCTGTCTAGTAGGATTCTGTGATTTTTAGACATAGGGAGGCGTGGTAATCATAGGATCACTGAATGTGTGAAATGGAATGTGCCTTACACTTCAGTGTAGGATTTTATGAAATCATCCCAACCCCCTTTAACTCCCCTCTGAACATCTCTACTACTGTACTAGCCAGATAGTTTCGCTGCTTAACAGCTATTACCTACCACTGGTTCACCTTCTCCATCTCTGTCTGCTGCTAACTACCAAACAGTTGATGACTATACTAGCAGCACCAACCCAAGTCCACCAGCCCACTGTTTAGGTATTCTCTTCTTACTGCCTGCATCCAGGATGGACACTTCTCCTGCCCCACTTTGCTCAACCAGTTGCAAACCCATCTGACTGAAAGTTATCTATTTTGTCCAATAATCTTCTAAGAGTTCTTGTCAGATGCTTTGCTAGGAACAACATGCACACCACCTGCAGCATTCCTTTGGTCTATCTAGCTAGTTTTTCTGTCATGAAAAGTAATCTGGTTAGACTGACACTACGTGCTCTTGAAAGCCAGGCTGGCACCTAATAATGACAGCGTTCTTTATTAAAGGCTTGCCTACATGCCAATTGACAATCTGTTTCTGTGCCTTGCCAAATATAGACTTTTAACTGGCCTGCCACTTCACCGATCCTCGTCCTCCTTCCTCTTTGTGAATGTAGGATTCTGTTTTTCTTCTCCAGGCTTCCAAGCACCTCGCCGACCCTGCTGACACAAACTTTTAACAAGGAACAAAAGGCAGACCTCGGATTGACAGAATCCTCCGAACCGTTGTGAGCCTTCATCTAGCAATCATTTGTAGGTTCGGCTCATGATGCAAATAAGTGTCAAGAATGTGGAGTCTTGGTGGACAAGGATACCTCACCCTCCCAGTCTTTCCAGTTCCTGCTAGTCGGATGCGCCCTGTGTGGACTCTGACACCCGGAATTGTAAAGGTATCACAAGCTTGGAAGCAAAGGGGCACGCACATTGTCACTGAAAGGCGAATGAAGAGGAGGACACAAGCGCCGTGATTGCCTGCCTCTGCTTTCGTATAGGAGGCAGCCGGTGATTTTGGCTGGGAGCCCAGGCAGGGCTTTTGTAATCAAAACATGATCCTGTATGCGGTGCAACCAGTACTGAGAAAGGCCGACGGATGGCTCTCCTCTTTTAGCCCTGCCGTGGAATCTGCCGAGCTTCACCTCTGATGTCCAAAATGCACCATTCTGTGAGTGCTGCCTTTGTTGTAACCGGGAGGGATGCGGGGAGCCGTTCTTGCGGTCTGAGAGCCAAGGAGTGACTTCTTCGCTTTGCTTTTTCTTTTAAAAATTGCATTGTTCTTTCAGAGACTTTTGTTTTCAGCCAGCAGATTGTTAACTGAGATGACAAGGGAGGGCAAAAACCCGCTGGCTTTCCTGCGTTAAGATTGTTATAGGACTGTCCTTCCAGGCAGGCAAGCTAGATTCCCTACTGCCCCTCCCCAAAGAGAAGGGGAGACGTATTTTAGCAGAAATCAAAACAAAACAGAATGCTGGGTAATGAAAGGGGCTTCCCGGCCAAAGACTAGGAGGCTGGAGAAGATGCACCCATCTGGGCAAAGACTAGCAGTGCGCTGCCTGACTCTGTGAAGTGCTGGGCTGAGGCCTTATCCTGCCAATTCCCATCCCCCAGGGGTCCCCACCACAGCCCCCAGCATCTCTCTCTTTCTCTTTCACCCTCACACCACAAACAGACGGTTTGGCAACCACACCGGGAAACCCTGGTCAGATTCATAATCTGAGAAAAAGATCAGCGACTTTTGATAGTTTAGAGTCAGTGGATATGGCAAATTTTCTGTGAAACTTTACTTTCCTGCTTCATGCTTGCTTTTGACTCCCTTCCCATCCCCTCCAACATTTGATATTGATATTAATAAAGATATCTCCAGCTGATAGACTCTCTCTCTCCCCCTCCTCTTCTTCCAGTGGCCTCTAGGGTGTTTTTCCCCCCAGTGAGCCAGCAAACAAGCCGTCTCATTCACAGCCACTGCACGTTTGTTCTGCCGGAGCCATTTATAACTCCCTGCCTGAATCACTGTACCACACGGCTTTCTGCCGGCGAGGGCAAAAGGGGTGTCACCTTCCATTTCCAATACCCATCAAGCCAATGTTCTTTCCAGTAGCTTGGCAGCGAGAATATCCCCTGACTGCAACACAGCAACAAACAGCCAGAAAGGAAAAATGCTGACTGTGGGGCAATGCCTGGATCAGTGTGCACCAATCATCCAGTATCTGGGTTCAATACAGGGCCTCAAATTCTGGGGCATTTCATTCCAGTTCTTGTTCTCATTGTTTTTTTCCTGCTGCTGCTGCTGCTGTCTGTCTATGAATCTCTGTTCATTGGCACAAGTGAGGGGAAAAAACGATGGGACGTGGTATCTCAGGCTGCAATACTGTGTATCCTGCTTTCCCCCAAAAGAAATACTCCTGTTTAGTGTTATGGTAATCAGCCAGTTATAAATGTGGCAACATATCATGTATATATCCTAGCTGGCTGGATGTGAGACCATTGCTTGCGGGGTAGTCTCTGGATTGTAGATTCTGGTTTGGGTAGAAAACTGGGAGAATCCTTGAAGTAAATCTGGTTTTTAGTTACACTTGTGATATATAGGTCACAATAGATTAAAGGTAGCTATTAGTTAGCTGTTAGTAGAGAACGTTGCATGTGGCAGAGTTTATCAGTTAAGACTCATAAGCTAAGCTACGCTTCTCCATCATGTATTATGTGAAAAACTCACTTGACCAATATGATGAGCAATGGAGTTGATATCTAAGAGGGCCATTTAGCAATTACCATGATATACAAAGGTTTGGAGGGAGAGAGGAATGAACATAAACATGAATTCACCAATGAATGAAAAAAAAATATGGTGTGTGTGTGTGTGTGTGTGTGTGATACAAAGTGAAAGAAAAAGCATATTAAAAAAACTCTGAATGGGCGTTGTCTCAACTTGAAGCGAAGGTGAAGGTTTATTTGTGAATGAACAGGCTAATATGTGTGTCAGAAAATATGAAATTTGTTTTCTCTAGGTTGCTATGGGTGTGTATGAAAGTAGAAATTTGTAGGTTAATTATAGCTGGGTGCTCAGTAAATAATGATAAAGGAAAAACCAGATGTGTTTTTGGAAATATTGTGCACTGGTCTGAATTAATGCCACCCAGAGAGAACAAGTAATCTGTTTGGGTGTCATCTGCTAGGGTGACATAAATATGTAGGTGGGACAGAGACAAACAGACGAAGAATGAGCTATTATGAGACTCAAGAACACATGAAAAAGATGACTGGGGCATGTCTGCTTAAAAAATGTCTAGAAAGGTAATGGACAGGACATGGTTTATTATGAGGAATGAATACTGAAAGAAGTAAGAAGAGTGTATACTAGAGTAGGCTTCGTCAATCTTGTTACATAGAATGAGGGTTGGGTACATCAGAAACAGCACGACTTCAATGCAATGCGAATGGGGTGCAGATGATCCTCAACTTACAATCGCGGTTGAGCCTAAGATTTCTGTTTGCTAAGTGAGACAGTTGTTAAGTGGGTTTTGCCCCATTTTACGACCTTTCATGCCCAAGTTGCTCAGTGAATCACTGCAGTTGTTAAGTGAGTAAGGCAGTTGTTAACTGAGTCTGGCTTCCCCATTGACTTTGCTTGTGAGAAGTTTGCAAAAGCTGATGACATGAGCCCGGGACAATGCAACAGTCATAAATCTGAGTTAGTTGCCAAGTGTCTGAATTGTGATCACGTGACCATGGGTGTGCTGCAACAGTCGGGTGCGTTTCAAGGTTCTGGTTACCACCTTTAAAGAGCTCCATGGCATAGGACCTAGTTACCTACAGGACCGCCTTCTACTGGCAGATACTTCCCACCGACTCGTTCGCTCCCACAGAGAGAGCCTCCTCAGGGTGCCGCCAGTCAAACAATGTCAGCTGGCGACTCCCAGGGGGAGAGCCTTCTCTGTGGCGGCACCCACCCTCTGGAACGACCTCCCCCCTGAGATACGTACAATAACTGACTTTCGTGCTTTCCGCCGTGCTCTGAAAACCTATTTATTCATTCAGGCTGGCCTGTCCTAGCCCCCGTCCCACCTTCTCGCCCCCCTCTCCCATTTTTTTAGTATATTTTTATTGGGTCGAAATTGGTTTTATGATTCTGGTTTAGTTAAATTGTCAGCCTTTACTAATATTTAGTTTTAAATTGCTCTTAATTTCTGTATTTTTTGTTGTTTTAATGTGGCTGTACACTGCCCTGAGTCCGTTTT
This sequence comes from Pareas carinatus, assembly GCA_032468095.1. Lineage (NCBI taxonomy): Eukaryota > Metazoa > Chordata > Lepidosauria > Squamata > Pareidae > Pareas > Pareas carinatus. The sequence continues at coordinate 89,752 of JANHFO010000900.1, forward strand.
ACGGAGAAGGGCGGTATAGCAATTAAATAAATAAATAAATGAAATAAATAAGTGTGAAAAACGGTCATAAGTCAGTTTTCCCCCCATGCTGTTGTAACTTCAAACAGTCACTAAATGAACTGTTGTAAGAACTGCACCTGGGTTTAGGAACTGTATGGCGAACAAGAAGAGAGGGACACACATGAATAAGTGCTGAGTGATTACGGATAGACTATGAAAAGTGAATAATCAGTATAGTGAGGTGATTTGATCGTAGAGGGAGGAAGATTGAAGATCAGCTTGCAAAACAAAACTACAAAGGGAGAGTGAACAAATCTGGAGGAAAGAAAAGTCTGAGAAAGTTGTAGTTCCATAGAGTTGGAAGAGATCCTGTAAAAGAGGCAAGATGTTTAAAGAGGCAAAGAAAATGCATAAAGCAGCACCTGGATGGAAGATTAGAAAGGCATTTGCAGTATATGTGTAAATTAATTTAATAGACTCTCCTTTGTTTCTTGCTTTCTTGTGCTTTTAATTTCTTTGACTTACAAGTTCCTCCTTTCCAGTGCTCTTCCTGTAAAGGGGATGTAGCGTGATGGATATACACACATATAATTACCTGTGCATTTGTGCAGGTTAATATAACTGACTTTCTCCAACATGTTGCCTTCTACATGTGATGGATAAGAATGATGAATATTGTAGTTCAACATACCTGGGAGACACCAACTGGAGGAAGGCAGCTGCTAGAAACTGAGATTGAGATAAGCCACTCTACTCCTCTCAGAGTTTCACGTTTGTTACTGAATGGATACCCAATCTACAGCAACTGCTAGAGGCCAGCAAGCATTTTCAGTGTCAAAGGACTTTTACAGGGGAGCGTTCCTTCATTTTTTATTTTATCTTTGCGTATCTCCGAATTCACCTGAGCCTGCTGAAATTGCTGTTCCTCTTTGGACCCAGTGGAACTATTTTCCTCTAAAATTATAGTTATGGGGATACTCAATTCATTTTTAGGCGGATTATAGTTATTATTATCATCAATATATGCTTAGGTGACAAAGATGTTAAGAGTGAAGGCAAGAGCTTTATTATCTTAAATAAACCAAATACCAGGGGGAAATTCCTAACATGGTCCTGATGCAGTTAAATCCTGGGCCATCTAGTGATTAAACCAGGGAACAATGTTATCCACGCATTCTCTAACATAAGCATATCCTTGTTATTTGTATTGTGGGGATTCATGATAAGCTGCCTAATTTGAGCAGCTAAGTAGAACTTTACCACTCGTTTATTTTCATTCTACTTAGGGTGCTTACTTGATTTTATTATAGTCTTTCATTGATACATTTTGAATTAGGATAGCACCCATGAAAAGAATTGCTTCTTTCCTATTTGATTTCAAATAGCAAGCACTACAAATAAAATCTGAAGTTTAACTAATATAGTCAGGACAATATATTAGTTTCTCAAAAATGTCTGCCAATAGTTTCCTGAGGGATCCCATTAGAAAAAAGTCTCCCAACATTATAAATAATTATATTTCTTTAACTACAAAGTTCATTAGCCTTTTCAAGATTTAAGGAGATGTATAAGTTTGTACATCCCTATTTCCCTTTTCTTTCTTAAGGACCCTGATAAATGGTGCAAGCATAATATAGACATATAATTTTCTTAATTATATGTTGGTCTTTGATTATTTCTTCTGTTTTTATGCTTTACTAAAAGTAGAGCCAAAAACTCCATCAGAATGAAAAGCTGGTGAGTGGACTGACTACTTCTAATTCCTTTCTGGAAAAAGTAGGGAACTTAAGTCTAAGTGTCCTTCACAAGGAGATTGCAAGACAGCAGCCTCTGATGGGGCTAAGGCTCTGGAAGATGAGAGAAAGTCATCTTTGCTCAAACTGTGGTTGGTGCTCTCTGATGACCTTCAGAATTTGCTGGTTAATTGCTTTTTTCTTATTATGGACCTTTGGAGTGACAATTTTTTATGGTACGGAGTTTTAAACACAAATTAAAAAACTTTCAAAATATATATTTTTAGAATAAACTGCAAAAGAGTGATTATAAAAATTGATTTTGGAAAGTTACAAATTGATAAGGGTCCAGATCAATTTGAAATAAGATTTTGAAATTAGTTTTAATCAATCAATCAATCAATGCAATTTAATTAGTTGTAAAAGTCCTTTCCGTGACAAAATACTATTGTTTTGATTTTTGTTTAAAAAAATGAAAGAATGAAACTCTGAAAGTTGAATAATAGAGGGAATCAGAAGGAGATCAAGATTACAATTAAAAGAGAAGAACACTTTAATTTGACTTACTGAGATAGAATGGTGCAAATATTTTAACATTCAACATATTGAAATATATTTTTTGAACAATGGACAAAAAATTAATTTTAAAGGTATCTGCCCCTTGCGCTGAATTTTAATGATGTTATGGAAGAGGAACAGATTTTACTGGTGAAGACTACAAGAATAATATGGAAAAATATGCTACACTGGATATACAAATGAAACTGGTCGGTGTCTTAATTAAAAGGGATATACAAATAACAAACTGAAAAAGTGACCTGGATAACTTTCCTATATTAAATTTACAAAAACTACTTGTTAATGTTTTGAAGAATTTTGTGAGAAGAGCCAAAAAACAATGAAAATAAATCACACTCTAGGACATTATTTGAAGGGATTAAAGAGCAAGATAGTTAAAAGTAAAAGGAAGGAATAAAAAGTATATTTATTTAATGACTTGCCTCTAGAAGTTGTGGTTGTTCCAGCACTGGAGTTTTTTAAGAAGAAGCAACTATTTTTCTGAAATGGTTTAGTTTTGGGTTTTCTGTTTGAGCAGAGGGTTGGACTATAGGACCTCCAAAGTCCCTCTCAAGTCTGTTATTCATTTAAGTCTGTTAAACCATGGTTAAAATAGATATATTATATCTCTGGTAACTCTTAATGGACTTTTACTGACCAGGACTGAATGACAAGGGATTTAGGGATTTGTTTATAGATAACAGATAAGTTATGAGAAAAAGAGATCATTTGTTGTATTTTGAAAGAAGGTCATAAGTTATTATTATTTAGACCTCTTGTGATGAAGGGGGAAATATATATATTTCATTACTATATTCTTATTTTTCTTCTCTATTTTTCTTTCTATTCTTTTTTCTTTTCTACATTATCTACATTTTCTTTTTCTTTTTTAGTCTGCGTTAGTTTTTTAATCTTTTAATTGTATTCTTTAATAAGAATACTATAAAAATATTTATAAATCATTTTTGTAGACCTCCAGTGCTTCCATTTCTTCTTAATGTCTACTCTGTCCCTGAACATACCCAATGAACATGACCTGCTCTTTTTGGTAGTTATTTTGTGTGTTGTACAGTCTCAAAGACCAGCAGGAATCCCATGAATGTAATATAAGGATCTAAGCAAATAACCCAAAACAAAACATGAGCACTTTTCCTTATGTTCTTCAACAAATAATATTCAAAATATTCATAACTAGGAATGTAAAAGAATTGTGAATTCCTACACTGGTCAAGAAGGTGTTGTCAAGATAATTTCAATCCCATCGATTCTATGATTCTATGACATTCCATGAATTTTATAATGGCTTCTGCTGGGAAGAAATTTGGGTATTTCATTGCCTATAGTTGCTTAAATGTTAGTAGGAATAAAGTTTGACTAGCGTTTAAGTCTCCCCTAACAAAAAATATCCGATGACTTTTGAAAACTAACTCTTGGATTTTTCTTCCTTTTTACAGTCCAAATAACCCGCATGTTCACAGCAGGGTAGGTCACGGCTCTCAATGGAGAATGATCTCTATGAAGATCTCTATGGAGATTCTTTGTGATATTACCTATTGGAATGATTACTGTATAGCAGTGATGGCGAACCTCTGGCACATGTGTCACAGCGAACAGGCAGAGCCCTCTCTGTTGGCACATGAGCTCAGTCACCCCAGCATTGCCCCAGAGCTGAGCATGCTTAGAAAGAGAGTAGCGGCACCAGGCAATGATGTCACAGGGCCCTACACATGCTCAGAAAGAGAATAGCGGTGCCAGATGATGACATCATGAACTGTGACTCATTAGCTGTGATTTGTCCAGGCACTCGGTGCCTAAAAGATTAGTCATTACTGCTGTATAGAGACCACAAAGGACCTTGCCTGTTATCTTTGCAAGGTCAAAGAGACCAAGTTCAAATCATCAGCATTCCAAGTCAAGATTCAACCTCAAGGAGCCCTTGCTAATCATTGTTGGTTTTTTGATAGTGGGGAGTCAGATGCCTTCAAGCCAGCGTTAATTAGATAAATCCCTGAAGATTAGACTCCCAACATCCCTGTGTGTCTAATCACACTTGACCAATACAGTATTCAATTCAATTCAATTTTCCTGTGGCAAAATTTCAGAAATGGCTTGTCCTTGCTTTCTTCCTAAGACTGAGGGAGAGTAAATGGCTCAAGATCAGCCAGCTGGCTTTGTGCCTAAGGTGGAATTAGAACTCACAACCTCCCAGTTTTCTAGCCTTTTACCAGCACACCAACTGGCTCTTAGTCATAATTAGAGATAGGAAGATCTCAGAGGTTTAATTTGCTCAATTTTTCATTTCTTGTTACATTCCATCATAAGGCTTAAAAAAAGACACCTTCATGGCAATTCATATAGATTTTTATATAAATGTCTCCTAAAATGCGCATTTTTTGAATATGCACATCTTTTGTAAATGACTTCCTTTAATTTAATGAATTTCATACACATTTTCTCTACATATCTTTGTTATATTTGGTCCTTATACGATGCATACATTTCATGTAGGTTTCTAATTATGAATTGCTTTTCAAAACTTAGGGGGAAATGTTGATTTCAGGTTTTAGCTTCATCTAGGGTTGTGAATAGATTTTGAAAATTCAAATTAGGTAAGCTTGCATTAGCATGCAAATTGAACATCGTATTCACTGTAGACAAATGCCATGACCTTCCTATATATGTAACAGACAGTTTTCCATTTGGTTTTAATAACTACCTCTGCAGAGACTAACAATATTTTTCTCTCCTATGGAATGTGGTTTGGTCACCTCATATTTTTGCATTATGCAGCATAAAAAAAGCATCCTTCACAATGAACATTGCTTCAGTTCCATTCTGCATATGTATATCCCTAATACTCAGCTTCCCATTTCATGATGCATTGCCTGAAGCTTATCCACATAATGAATATACAGCAGATTTTAAAAATATCTGGCTAAGTAGTATTCAAATCATGTTTAAAGCAGTCACACAAAAGTGGTCATGAAAATTCATCAGCTTGCAGAAGTGACCAATTCACTCTTCTTAAAAGCATGATGGAAGATAATAAATAATCTTGAATTTCATTCTCCTCTGCGGAAAATTATTGAGTAGAAACAAAATTTGCATATTAAACTGAAACTCTGCCACCATCTATTTAGGTATTATTTTTTTTATTAAGAGCAAGGCCTAGGAACTAAATGAAAAATACGGATGTGAAATTTGCAGAACTGACCAACAATGTTCCCCCCACAACTCTGTAAATCAGTAGGTGGTTCATTGCATCCCCTAAGCCTACCTGGCTGTAACCTATCTGGTTCCATAAATCTCCTGGCCACCTCTTGGCTCCTTTTATTTCATCACTCTAACATTTCTTTAGGGTGACTCCCAGACAATTACTCTGAGATAAGGTGGATTTAATAAGTAGCCTTTGGAAATACAGGTGCATCTCTCATAGTAGGGGCTCAGCAGTTTGAGGCTCAATTTTTGGGCAAGTTTAGAATTTTTCTGTTCCAAATCATTCTTTAAGATATTCCTTTTCTGCTAACCATTCATGTTTTTACCCAGAGATTTTATTTTTAGCAGTTTTTTCGTCAACAGTACATTATGTTTCCTACGTGATGTATGAGGAACACAAGTTCCAGATTATTTGTTTATCTACATTTATTATAGCCATCGAACTCCAATATCTAACCTATATCGGATTTGGGAAGCCTATCCTCACCTTGTTTTATTTTTTGGTTTTAATATGACACCTGTCCTGCTCAATATTTTCACCACTATCTATTCCTTTTCCCATCAGTATGTGCACCTGAATTTATATTTAGATAGCTTTTTCAGATGTGAATTGGTACTCACATCTAAATGGGGCTCAAAAATGAATAAACAGATCAACCAGTCATTTAAAAATTGATTCACTTTTATGAGATTGCCAGATATTGCAGAGATTTCAGCCTTCTCATCCAAAATCTTCGAATGATTTTGTATTTTTGCCCTGAAATCTTGCAAGACATTTGTCTAGAACACCAATTCACCTGTGGCTTAGCAGGTTTGTGAAATATAATATCTGATATGGACATTATCAGAGGGTTCTGTGGACAACATAGCATCTAACAGTGCTGCAGTGTTAAGTCTGATTGTGTCTTATGTAGCCATATATTTGGCTCCCAATATTTGGTTCCTTTTTCCATCAAAGCTGTCAAAAAGATCACTGTAAACAAATGCTAGTGGATTAAGTTCAGTTGTAATGGAATCGTAATTTCTGACTGCAAAATTTTGTGTCTAAAGAAGATCCTGATATTTTTATGCATTCCGGAATGGCAGGCGTTGCAAATGCTTTCATGTAAAACATTTCATATGTGATAGTATACAATTTCTGAAAAGTTTGAGGGATATCTATTTTAGTTATATCCTGTGATGTAAATAAAACCATGTTAATTTACTAGAGATTGTAATAAGAGATCTAAAAATACAAAATTGTACAATATTTCTGCCTAAATCTGCAATTTTTCAGACTTAATATTTGAATATATGTGACTTTATCTTGATATGGTTATCTGGAGGAAAAAATCCTTAAAATGAGTCATCTTTTTAAAAGTAGTGTACTAAAATGTAGACAAACACATCTACTAGCTGTGACTATCCAGAGGGCTCCAACCTTGGTCCCTTTAAGGCTTGTGAACATCAAATCTCAGATCTCCTAGCCAGCATGAAGTCCACAATCCTTAAAGGGACCAAGGTTGGAAACCTCTGGACTATACTATCCTGCAA